>JAODUH010051977.1:0-18809 GCA_027564835.1 Typhlichthys subterraneus
AATGTATTTTTAGTATAATTAATTTTTAACATTTGGTCTTCAAAATGTGTTTTTCCAAAAATGATTCTTGAAAAAGGAGGTATCGTCTTATATTCAGGGTCGTTATATATTCGGACCAATACGGTATAAGAAGCTACAACAGGCTAATATGGGGCTGGGGGAGTTTGTGCTTAGATAGCGCATACGCCCAAGATCAGACGTCATATTTGATGGGCTAGCCTCATGAAAAAAATCAAATGTAAACATTGCGGTTTGCAGTAATGGCGGTTGCTTTCCACGGCCTGCGGTTGGGTTAGCAACACCACGGTATTCCAATTTTGCGGTTATCGCGACAGCCCTACGCTCTGCACGTATTTCCTCCATGCTATGTGCAAGGGCAAGGCGGTCCAAGACAAAGACTACCAATCAGATGTCTCTGTCAATTCATAGGCCCCCTTGCCTTGAGACAGAACACAATTTGAACTGTCGGCTCCACAGGAGAACATTCACTTGGATTAATGTTTTATTTTGATCAGTGGACGGATTATAAATTGAGAAATGGACACAATCTGACATATTGACCGCTTCCTAGGTAAAATGTATGAGACACTTCTCGTCGCCTAATTTTACATGCCGGTAAATCTGAATTAGGTAATTACTTTGATGTGTCTACTTTGACACAAGTTTAAATCATAGACATTTGGTTTAAAAACGTTTATATGCGCACAACCTGCTTTCTCCGCGTCATGTACACAGCGTGCATGTATGCGACAGCAGGCTGCACAGAAACGCATTGCAGTTACTATATATAAATTAAACGAAGCTCTTCGAAACTCCTCGAAGACTTAATAGAGTTTGTCGATAAATCGTTTCAGCCCTACAGAGATCGTTTCAGCCCTACCGAGATCGCTTCAGCCCTACCGAGATCGCTTCAGCCCTGCCAAGCGCTGTTGAGAATTACTGACCCTGCCTTTAAATAAACTATTACTGTATATGTGTCCAAACTTTTGCACATGCTGCATTTATTAAAATTTTATTTTTTTCTTATTTGGACAAAATGCAAGGGCCAACAAGGCTCAAAGATCTAATACCATCCACCTCACAGGCCTTTTTAGTGGCCTTTTATTGTGGCCATCCTAAGGCACACCTGTGCAATACTCATGCTGACTGATCTGCATCTTGATGTGCCACACCTGTGAGGTGGATGGATTATCTCATAAGGAGAAGTGCTCACTAACACAGATTTAGACAGATTAGTGAACAATATTTCAGAGAAATAGGCCTTTTGTGTACATAGAGAAAGTATTAGATCTTTGAGTTCAGCTCATGATGAATGGGGGCAAAAACATAAGCGTTTATAATTTTGTTCAGTGTACATACATACATATATACATACATACATACATACATATATACATACATACATACATACATACATATATATATATACACACATATATACATATATACATACATACATATACATATATATATATATATGCAGCTGTGCTTAATTAAAGAAACTACCTCCGGGTTGGTCTGTCATGAGAAACTCCTGCAGCCAATCAGTGAGGGCCAGGGTCAGGGCCTTTTGAGGACTGTAGATCCCTTGTTCCTCATCAACTGGTGGTTAGGGTCAAAGACAATACGGATCTTAAATATGTTCAGATGACAGGAGGATTAGAGCAATGCGTTTATGTCATTGAAGGTGTAATAGCGTGTTTGTGGTGCGTATGCGTTAGCTCGGACTACTTGTACCTGTACATACAGCATCAGTTATACACGTATAAAAACTCACTCATCTCCACGTTCCTTTGCCGTCCATCAGGAGAGGCCTTGCACCATGTAGCCAAGGTGTGTAAGGCCACATAGTTTGGGTAGAACTCACAGTTGGGATTGGTCAGAACGCCTTTCAGTTTGGGAATCAGCTCTGTTGGGCGGTCCTTGGAAGTACAGTTTAGAGAACATAAAGAAGAACAAGACGTTTAGAGGAAGATTATTATTTTCATTTGTGCACAATAACAATACTGTGATACTATTATTGGGAATAAAATGCTTGACTTTCAGACTCCCAATATAACATCAGAGAAATGTGTAATAGAATAAAATAATAAAAATACAAATGTGTAGTGTATAGTATGTAAAGTGTGTCCCGTGATGATATTAAGAGGTTGTAAACTAATATTCACAAAAAACTGTCCTTCATTCTAAACTTTAAGAAAAATGGCCAGTATTAAAATGCCCATTAATGGTAGCTTTTGCAAGCTAATTGTAAGCTAATACACATTTTGCCAAATTAACCAAATGTCTTACCATACTCTGTGCAAAAATGCTGAAAAAAAGAATCTGATACTTCAACAGAACCCTGACTCCATTAATAGGAAAATATATAAAGTGGCGAACATTGGCAAACATTTTAGAATTATAGAAAGATTTGCATTGTAATGTATTTCAATAGAGCAAAAATTTAACGCTTTTGGTCTCTTAAGTGGGCGTGTCACCAACGACATTTTGCTGTGGAGGTTAATGTAAGCAGCGCCCACACAGCTAAATCTTCCATGCATTGCCTGAAACAAATTACATTTATTCAAAACAGTTTGCTGCATAAATATTGGTGTGGCCTCAGATTCATCGTAGGCACTTGTGAATTAATGTTATATACCGGTCCGGTACTCAAAATTTTCATTAACGCACCCAGAGATAAATGATGGGCAATAGTATGACGGAACACAGGGTCGTTCTGATCTGCATAAAGGGTGAAAAGTCACCCCTTTCCTTCCAAAAATTGAATGTGCTTTGCTTCACAACACATTTCGATATGTGGAGTGGCGCCGCACAGTGATATTATTTTGATTTGAGCTCCAAGTTAGCAAGCGTTCTTAAGAATGACTGACCCCGCCTTTAACTGATCATCTAAATTAGGGCTGTCAGTCGATTAAAAAAATTAATTGTGATTAATCCCATGCTTTACGTAATTAATTGTGATTAACAAATTGCATATTTTTACCTGTTCAAAATTTAACCCAAATGTTTTTCCCCAAGCGTTATATTTTTATAACAAGATATGCCAGCGTTATGCAAATGTTTGTACACAATTATAACATGGGGAAAAAACATTTGGGAAACATTTTTAATAGGTACAAATATGCAATATGATAATCTCAATTATTTACATAAAGCGTGTAACAATTTTTTTTATTATCAACTTTTAATCTAAATGTTTATTTTGCTATTTACTTTGTAAGGCCCCATGAAGAGTCTTTGGGGGTCATAATCGTTGGCATGGATGTTGTCCCAGATAACCGGGTGCCTCTTCAGGACAGAAGACACCTCATCTATGGACTCAACAGAGATCACATGGGACACCACCTTGGGACCTAAATGAAAAAACATGTTAAAGACTATGCAATAAGTGAGGTATGTTATACCCGACTCATCTAGACATATTACTTAAAACGCATTCTTACCGGTCCATAACACATCTATTCCAGGAAGCAGCTCGTCCCCTACAGTGAGGAGATAGGAAGACTGGGAAACACTGGGAGTGCAAAAGGCTGCACAGTAATCTATGGATGAGAAGATTAAAAACAGGGAAGAAAGGTCTGTGGTAAATTCAGATAAGATAAGAGTTCACTTGATAAGAGCTCATGTGTCACAGTGCAACAAAAGGGTCCAAATTGGCACTTTTCTGGAAACCCATGTATAAATGGCACTAAGACATGGCTATCTAATAGGGCTACACACATCCATCCATTACATACAGATCCCTCTGGCTAACAAATCCACAGAATATATATTTATTTAAAAGAGCGTCCTACTCCTTTCAGCTCTCCCCACCTATCACAACATGGCGTTGCATATTTGGGACGTTTCTATGTGTATCTGTCTGTGCCATCTTTACATTGACAGACAAGGCATTCTACAACCTTCTGACCTGTAGGGCAGAAGAGGAACAAATCAGGGTCTCCCAGGTGCTTGTAGACCTCGTTAGTGATGGCCACTTGGGCGTGGGCGAAGGAGCTGAACGCCTGCTTATCTGCTGGACACATCTCGGACTCAATGTCGTCAAACAGAAGAGAGAATGACCTGCAGCCAAACCCTTTGACCTGCAGAATCAACGATGTACGCTTTATGAATGAGAATTTGAGAGGAAACTGACATCAGTAAACTCAAACTCAGACAAAACCATTGACAGCGAGACAAAATTATATAAATGAGATAAAGATAATCTTTTCAGCTACACCTTTTTTACAGTGCATTGATCCTACCTGGCATAGTTTCCTCTTCAGGGCATCAACCTCTCTTGGGTTGGAAAAGGTAATGTCCAGGCCAGGAGAGATAGCATAGACAAATTCAACGTCATGCTGTTTAGCTGCAGATATCAATGCTATCAGTTGTTCTACATGGGACAGTAAAACAGATGGTATGAGATATTCACTAGACACACAAACGGGGAAGAGATTATGTGTGCGATAAAACTATAACATCACCAACACTGTTACTGTGAGATGAATAAAACTGTCATTGCACTGTTGGCTCCAAAGGTTTCTCTTGCTTGTGTGAGTCCACACCCAAAACAAACACTCACTGTGATTGATCTACTTGCAGCATAATAACGTTAAAATGTAGACAGGACTAAAAATATGTAAATGGCCCTAACCTGCCTCCTCCACAGAGTACAGTTCCCTCCAGTACATCCTGTGTTTGTAGTCATCCTTAGGGGCATATAGGTACGTATTCAAACCCCAATTCTGCTCTCTACAACACAACAAAGGTGAAAGCATAAATGCCTAAAACAGCTTATGCTTTTTAGCTCCAAAATATATAATATTTAAACACAAATATGGATAGATCACAGACAGCTATAATAGACCTCATAAAATAACAACAACATATACAGACAATTACTACAAAGTAAACAGAACAGGCTACACCTCTGTGGGTCTACAACCATGTGCACCAAGAGGTAAGACGGCCTGATAACCTTTTGAATAGTTCTGTTCTTTGCTCCATAGTCCATGGTCGTCCATAAAAACCTGCACAAACACCATGTTAAAAAAAAATCAGGAATTTATGTGCGATCTACCGTAATCTATGATATACTTGCATTTAGTCTGACTGAATATACACATTTCATGTTTACAATGGGAGTGCGTGATACTGTACGGTACACCTTTGCACTCTATATTTGTGGAAACACTCACCTTCGACTACTCCACTGATGAATTCGCGTCTTGTCACAGGGTTGGATGCACCCGTTCCGATGTCCGAATTCGACATGGTTAAAAATAGAGCTGAGTTGTTTCTAAAACTCCGCTCTCAAATTGTGTATTTACGGATTATTGTTGTTCTAGTGTTGACGGCTCTCTAGTCATTGCGCTGCGATAACAACTTTTATTGCACCATGTATTTACACCTGCCCACAGTGTGCCGGACGAATCCGCATCGAGCACTGCAGCGTCACATAATGAAATTGTATTTTAGTGGTGTAATTCATGGAAGGTACTACCGTCTAATAACAAGGAAGAGATTTCTCGTGGACGGTTGAAAGACCAATGGATCGCACATCAGATGCACGTAATGTACGTGTAATCCTGGTTAACGTCATAAAGGGACAGTACTTTTACTGAGCGTACGAAGCCCAGTTTCCAACTAAACTGAAAGGTAAAACAATGTTCAGAGAAGCTTGTAGTTGATGGTTTTATATGGCTTCACCTGTATTTGAGCTAGTTTCTTTAGTCCGCATCAAGCTGCTATATACCATACAGTACTGACATATTACATGTTTCTAGGAATGGCCAAAAAGTCAGTTAAATGGACATTGTTGTCACTACCGATATTTTACCTAATCACAAAATATATTTTTCGTCATGTTTCCTCTATAAAAATAATTTGCCGTTGCCTAATGGTCTGTGATCCCCTGATCTAGGCATCACAAGGATACAAAACATCGATATCTTACAAGTTAACTTATTTATTAAAAGATGTAATTATGTTGCATTCAATATAATTAAAAATACATACTTGGATCTTGTTCAATAAAAACTTGACCTTTCACATTTTATCATACATTCTCTTGAGTTGAAAAGCAATAATGTAACACACAATACATGGAGTTACTTATTCTTTTTACAAATAATGTAATGTACAATATAGCCTATGGTACAAATATACAAACTAAGATGGGATGCTAACAAAACCGTTCCAATAAATGATGCTACATCATTACACATTAAACATTTTTTTATAATTGTATGCATAGTGAAGTGAACTCAGAACCAGATTGACAACACAATACTTCATATTTATACACATGCAGCCCTGAGGTTCATAGATGTCTCCATCCAACTCCAACACAAGAGTCTTCAGCTGCCTTTTCTTAATCCTTTCTGGGCTTGCTTCAGCAATGAATCAAAGTCCAGCTCCTCAAGTTTGCTATTGACAGGACTCGATTCCACATCTCTATTTGAATCTGAAGACAGAGAAACAGCTTTACAGGTGTGCAGGAAAAGTTCACTAGTGACATAATTTAACAAGTTATGGCACGATTAAAAGACAACATGGCGTCACTTAAGCCAAATACATGTGTTTTTGATGTTATGGATACGAGTTAGACCCTCTCATTTCATGTGTATGTCAAGCAAGCTAAATACAAAAGATAAATCATGTTATAAGAACAAAGGATTCCTTGCTACCCCGAGAAACACTCAAGTTTCGACCCGTTATTAAATCTCACCGAGATCAGCGTAGGTTGACTTGCAGAACTGCCGCCTCCCACCAAAACAAATGTCAAGCGGTCGCTCATCTGGTCGCCTCAGTTTGCTACCGTTCTCTATGGCTGCGAACGCGTCCTCCATGTTGTAGAACGTGACGAAGCCGTAATTGTCACTACAGGTGACAGAATATGAATTAGTACGCTTAATACGCCATTAATATGCATTCGTTATTACACAGCGGCCGTCTAAAACAGGGTTTTTGCTTACCCTCGGTCTCTGAAGTGAAGTGAGACACATTCAACCTCTCCGAACAGCGAGAAGCGTTCTCTCAGCTCGACGTGCTTCATGGAGCTGCCTATTCGGCCCACGTACACTACCCGTCGCTCGTCCTGTTTGGGGGGGGGGATTTATTGAGTTATCGTTGTTGACAGCTCATTGATGACGGCAGAGCACATTAAGCCATGCGTGAATAATAATGCTCACTATGGCTTTCAGTTTTTGAATCCTCATCTCATGTTGTCTCCTGCGTCGACTTGACTCGGTGCTGCCTTTGCGATAACAAGATGGGCTGAAGAAAAGAAAAAACAAAACACTATTACGTCATGAACAGTAGAGCCATTTAGAGATTGGTTTTAAAGCTATTTGATGTCCAGGTCAATGAAGCCAAAGGTCCGCTGACCTGTAAACGTCTCTCCAGCGGCGGCAGTTGTTCCGAGGCGAGGGTGACCGGGACCTGGACTGGGACCAGGACTTTGACCGGGACCTGCTCGACCGCGAACGTGGGTAAGCTAGCCTGTAGCTGTGCAGCGGGGAGCGGGAGCGGGACGAGGATGACGAACCGGCACTGCTGTCTGAACGCCTGGGACGGAACCTGCAAGGCAGCAGCAAGCAGAGGGCTGTGGGTCTGGCAGTCGTTCTCCAGAACGCTTGCTGATTTGACTAACAGAAGCTCCGCCCCACACATTGAAACACATTGTGAAGCAAAGGGCGTTGTTGTTTTAGAGGTGTACGTTTATGTTCCTATTTACATAGCGGGGGCTACGTGGACGTACCAGATTATTTTGTCAGCGCGCACAGAGAACGGTAAAATAGCGGAATTCGAGGGGAGTGGTGAATTTGACAACACAAAATGCTGCCGGCGGGACAGACAGATGTCGGTTACCTCTTCCTCCGCAGAGAGTGCAACCTGGAACTAGAGGGTGACGACGACGATGTCACCGACGATGACGACGAAGAAGAAGAGGATGGGGAGCTTGAACCTAAATCAGAACCAGGAGACCGTCTCCGGTAACTCCTCTTCTGCAGTCCTCTCTCTGGGCTGGCTGGATGCGAGTGGCTCAGCGGCTCCGCCCTGCCTTCCTCCACCGCGTGGCCGGTGCGCCGCGCAGGCACGGCCCGGTCTGCGGGACGCTTGCTCTCTGAACTGCTGCCGACGCGCTTCGTGGGCGCCTGGTGTCCGTGCTCCCCGGCGGTGACAGCACCCGCACCGGGGGGGGTCTCGCACACTGCGGGGCTGCTTGAGACACGCGTGGCCGCTTGTGCTTTAGATGTGAGGTCGGGAACATCCTCAACAGGAGGTTTCTGATTTTTGCCACCCTTGGACACACAGTAGTCATGGTCTGAGGTTACAGACGCAGGTAAATGCATCTGCGAGGGAGTGCTGCCGATGGGGGGGTTGCCGTGAATCTTCTTGGGCGTTAGAGGCCGGGGGTTTATTATCTGAATGGCCTTGGATGCAAGAACCTTTGGTTTTTCCAGATTCTTCCTCTTGGGGATCGAAAGGAAAAGGTCCACGTCTTGAGTGTCTAGAATGACATCAATGCCAAGAGGTTCTGGAATAGCTGCAGACTCTGTTATTTGACAAGGATGTAGAACAAGTTGTTTTGGGGTCTCGAGTACTTCTGTGCTAAAAGACTCCTGACATGAAACCTTAACACTGTCCACTATATGTTTTAGTGATCGTCCTGGTTCTGCTTTTTGCGATTCACAAGGTTCCTGGTCTGTTTTCAGTTGTTGAGACTGCTGTGTAGTATCCAGTGCTTGCATGATAGCTGCTAAAAAAAGAAGAGAAAATCAGATTACTATGTAAAACAGCTATCAGTTCCTACAAATAAAAAGGTTAGATCATAATCTTACCCATTTCCCTATTATAAATGCTCTCCATAGGTCTGGGCTGACCACACATCTCAGAATGGTCCACAGGTTTACAAATTAAGTCACCATCACAGACCTTTCTATGGTTCTTTTCTATGGATGGGAATTAAAGAATCAAAGAGGCGTGGTAATGAATGGAATAAATGATCGATGGAACCCAGCGATGTTATGTAAATGGTTTCGAGCGGTAAATCACCTTGCGTTTCCTCAAACCGCTGCAGCAAACTGGTCAGATCAGTGGCCTCTATTCCTGCAAACACAATGTAGGCCGACATGAGAGGAATGTGCAAAAGAATACACTACATATATGCATCAATTTCATTCTTTAGTCAACACAGTTTAGAGAACAGCGCAAACACATTACCTTTATCCAACTTTGGGGATTGGACACTACAGATAGCCTGAGGACAGAGCTCCTCAGGGGCAGAAATAACCAGGGAAGCTCTTGTAGACCTCTCCCCTGCTGGGGCGGCAGTATTCGCAATAGTGGAGAGCTGAGTGGAGGGTACACAGTGTGCTTGTTTTGTCTGAGCGGGACTGGAGGACGTTGCGACATTTGGTAAAGGCTTAATTTCCCCGGTTGGACTTTGACTACATTGTTGATGCTGTGGACCACTGCTTTCTTTAAGATGTTTGGTCCATGTTGCAGTCTGACACGCTTCCAGAGGTTTAGAATGGAGAGGGACCGGCTCTGCTTTTAGAGGTTGTTCAGAAACACCGGCTCTCCTAATATGCCGACGCCGGCGTATGCTCTCTGCTTCAGGACACTGTTGTTGTACGAGCACTTTGGATGTCGAGTCTGGCGAAGATGGCGCTATTTTAGGCAGCTGCTGCTTGCATGCATTTTTCTGGATTTCCTGAAGGAGGCTCGTGTTCTTAAGGGGAGACGCTCTGTTACACACCGCCGCTTTAGGCTTGGGCTCTGGAGAGCACCGGGTCATTGGTGGCACCTTCAGCGGCATAGACCTATCCCTGGATAGGTGCGCTACAGGCAAGGGCAGTAGCACAGGATTAGGAGGATCGCTGTTGTTCAATGCCAGTTTCTTTGCAGGCCTACTTTGCGGGTGGACCGTGCGGCCCACGAGCGGACGGGCGGGCGAGACCGTTGTGGATTTGGTCCTGGCGCGCTTTAAACAGCCACGCCGTACAGTGTGTTTAACCTCCACGGAGCCAAAGCCGCGGGAGGATGAGATCTTGTGGCCAGGTCCCTTAGCTCTACTGAGACAGTCACTGTATCGGGGTGCACCCTGAATGCACGTGATTGGAGACAGCTCTGTCGGGGTTGTAGGCAGGCGGGGCCACTTTGCAGCGTTGTTCCTTTGCTGTTCCGCGAGGGGCAGCCGCTTATGGCGGAGCTGCCGGTACTCTTGAAGGCTGAGGGATTTGGGCTTGGTCTTGCTTTGTGGGGGCGGGGTGCCGTCACTTCCCGAAGTGGGTTTTGCGAGTGCTGGCACTGTGACAGCGTAAGCTTCACATGCGTCCGTTCCACTGTGTGAACGCGAGACCGCCGTTTCGCTCGTCTGCTCCACGTGTTCGCTCCTATGCTCGTTTTGTTCAGGCTCCTCGTGCTCGGGCACATCAAACCTCGCCACCTCAACGGAGCCGAAGCTCACCCGTTTCTTCTGCCTGCTTGGCTGCGTTTTGGACGCGTCACGGCCCACCAGAACGCTCTTCAGTTCCCTCTCACCTCTACCTGCATGTCCCGACGCTACCTCCGTTGCATCCTCGTCGGATGCGTCTACGTTGATCTCCTCGTCGCTGTCACCAGACGGTTTCTCATACTTCAGTATCTCTCCCGGGGAGGACAGTGGGTCACCTCGGCTTTGTTCACCCGGTGAGGAGGCAGTGTGGTTGGGACTACTCGACCAGCATTTGCCCGTTTCCTCCAGACTCACTCGGAGAGAGTACGGGTGCATGAGTCTCACCAGGTGGACCAGAGACGTCGAGGTGAACACCTCTATTTCAGCTTCTGCCGCTTCGAGTGACCAGGTGGGACGAAGTGGCGTACGACGAGGCTGCCCGAGGGCCCGTCCTTTGCGCTTAGCTTTGTCCTCTCTGTAGCTCGGCAGAGCAGGGGCTGCATTACGGCCTCTGAGTCTAGATCGTCTCAGTCTGTCAGCAACACATCCCTCCTGAAGGGATGGAGAAGAAAAAACCGACAGCTCAGCTTATATCCACGCGTTTTGTTAAATACCCCATGTATACATTTCCATTTCTCTGGTATTTCTTCTGATTACGCATCCAAGCCACGTGGCTGGAAATAGCCATGTGGACAAAAAGGAAAGTTTTTAAGCTATACATCTCTAAACATTTTAAAACAATATGAAAAAAGAAAACTTATCTACGCATACAATTAAATATGTGCTACTATTTTATGTTTATAGTTACTTTCCAAATGGAAAGGCCAGTCCAGTGTGCAGTGAGAGTGCTTAATAAGCCTCGGCCTTATCGTCTTTTCACCTTAACCTGCATGATAAATAGGCCTGTTTATATTGTTAAGCTGGCTCTCTGTCTATTAAGAACCATTTTTTTTGCAAGCATCGATTGCTCTTTTATTCTATTTGCAAATAATAGTAATAATAACATCACTAGCACATAGTAAAACTACACAAACAATCTAATGCCTGTACACAAATAGACAAAAGAGTTTTAAGGAAATATATAACTATAAACCAGAGATAGCTAACCTCCCTAAACCAGAAACAACATTTATTATACACAGATAAATCAATACAATACAAACCTTTACAGTCGAAAAAGCCAAAGGGCCAAGGGAGGTGGAGGAAGAGTACACAATATCCCTAGCAGGTTTATCTGCAGCTAGACTCAACAGCTTCCTTAACTAAAACAATAAAGGAAAATGAGAAAAACAATTCAGTATAAAAGATTTCTAAAGGAAAATACTTGTTTATAACATTGTTATAATTTTGCTATGATAAAGAATACAAGTTTGTTTGGCTTTGTTACAGCTATCTGAATCAGCCATGATCTCTTGCTTCAGGCAAGCAAAGGGCCACCTAGTGGTAAACATTAGAAGAGGGTTTAAAACTGGCGCTGAAGCAGACTTAATGTAGCCTGGCACATTGCACACACCTAATAGAGTTCAGAATTGACATGTTCTAACTGTAAATGGTAATTACACGGACTGACATGCAAACCACCCAAGCCCCTGTTTGCTCCAAGCAAAATATCCGGCTAAGACGCTTTATGAATATGGAAATAGAACTGTATTAAAGTTGAACTATGAATGGTGGCAAACAGATCAACGGTAAATGGGTGTGTGGGTGTGTATGATAATGTATGGTAAACCATTATGTTATAAAGGACAGATTAGCCCAAATGCAGATTATTATTTACATTTATAACACAATTAGCCTGTTTGTGCACCTACCGTAGAGTGTTCCCCATGCTCTTGGTTCATCAGGAGCTCGGTGTCCGGCAATGTGTCAAAAGGAGACAGAGTTCCCACACTGTTTTCCCCTCTGTCCAGTATCTCCGTCAGGGCTGTTAGCAAGGTGGAATCATTCTCCTCATCCATTCCACTCTTATCCTAAACCAGAAATTCACACGGCATCATATCACAGAGGCTTATTTTGGCCTTTCAAACAGGTTTCAAAGCAGCAATGTGATCGGAGAGAGTGGTGCAGACTTGACCGCTGTGAGGCTGACCTCTGAGGAACTGGAGGTGTCTGCAAACATGGCCAGGATGGACTGGTCCATACACGACTGTGTGTTGTTCATCACACTTTCCATATCCAGTTTGCTAAGTGCTGCCTTCTCGAGAGAGAGAGAGAGAGAGAGAGAGAGAGAGAGATACATATATTAATTTAAACTGTACATTTAGAAATGCACAATGATCATTATTTTGCTTCTAGAATGCTGACATGTATTTGCATGTGCAGTCACACACAATGTGTATACACATTTCTAACTGGGCCTCGCCCTGGGTGTGCACCCATGTTGGAGCATAGCATGGACTATAATATAATACGATAATAGCATATTAACGTCTGTGCATTAGTCCATTTCCATAACAACTCGGCTGGTCATAAGCACAGAAATAAATCATTGACAAACATTGAGACCCAATAAAGAAAAGTAAATACATAAGAATACATGTTGGTGTGGTAAATGAAAGCAACATTGTCCCTGATGTAAAATCATTGATAGGATTTTGAGTGACCAGAAGAGTAGACTTCTGCCCCAGGCCAACCAGGAAATAGTTCTGGAGGCGGTGTGTGCCTGTCCATGTCATCTCGGGCAACCAATCAAACACGTGAACCAGTCCTTAAGAGTCTTCACACTGACTTCAGTTGATATCCCCCTAATGTACAAGGCCTTTTACTGACATGAAGATGCAAGATACGGTTGTAAGATCAGTACATCTGAAGAATTGGTGACGGACAAGGCAGTGACAATAACTGATGTGTTTGTTTAATGACATAGTGCTCTGACAAGTTTGGTCCCATACGTGCTTCGGAGTGTATTGTAATAGTTAACTACTGTATGTATATGTTGTATTCAGTAATGCACTGCGTGTAGTGAAACCATCAAAAACAACGAAGTTGTTTAATACGTCTGAATATTGTCCAGCAGCCATTATTGAATAATCTAGTCCACTCCATGTCTAGTAGTAGTATTAGCTTAAGGTTGTGCTAGCCACGTGTCACCACGCGTACAGTGGCACATAAGCAGTAATCCCACCCACGTCTCGAACGCTCCCGCAGCTTGAATCAGTATTCGTTTTTATTCAGAAGTTGAAATGATCGATAAACCATACCTCGTGAAGAGTGGCATTGGACAGAAATTGGGTATTGCCGGCATTTGAATTAGTCTCTTTCCTCATGCTCTGAGACGCCATCTTGCAGTTCCGCACATGGTGCTCCGGCAAGTAACACACGTGGGCGCTAGCCAAAACGGAATACTGACCTGGAATCAGCGTTATACTATCTTGTCAACCGTTATCATATAAAAGACAAAAAAGATCTGACCCTAGGTCGGCAAAACGTTTCTGGTTCAGTTTATCGTATGCTTTTGGTAGCGATTTCAGTATGATCAAGTCCGGTTTGACAGAATTACAAAAATACAACTGGCGATGTAGGCGAACATTGCTAGACGGTTTAATATTACTTTACTTAAATGATAATATAGGCTACTGTAAATTAATGATAGGCTACAATAAACGATATTGTTTTGTTTTATAAAACCATTATAAGATAAATAGTGCCTATAGACAAATGTAAGAAGGAGATTCTTGAATTTGACATTGAATTTCAAAAGAAGCCAATGAAGTGGAAAAGTGATGTTACATTTGTATGATAAGATTACAAATTGGCAATTAGCATAATGGAATTATGGATGAATCTCGGATCACTGAGCTCATGCACAATACAGCCTAGTCAATCATCAGTTGGATATATGCCCCCAGTGGCCAGAATAATAAGGTGCAGTAGCCGACTACTGTCTGACATGATGGCTGAAGCTGCCTAGATCAAGGTTGTCTTTGCGAGGCTAGGGGGAACTGAAACGACCAAGGGACGTAAATCTGCTGTAGTATTTGCTTTGCCCAAACACTAGATGGCGATACAATTCATTCTCAAGCGGGTATCTTTCCAGTTCTCTGCTATTACTAACAATCTGTTTTTAAAAAGTACTTAGTAATGTAAAAACGTTATGTGTCCATTTAAAGTAGTGCATCATTAAATGTGAGTCCCGAACCCCAAATATATGCCATAAACTCACTGTTCGCTCTTCACAATCGGGGAGGGATCTTGTTCTGCAGGATAGGGTATAATACCACCCTGCCAGAATCAGGTGCAAAGGGGGCAGATACATAGTTTTACAACCAAACTCTTAATGGTTTTAAAACCTTAAACCATGGGTTTGAAATAGGTTAACAAGTTATAGTAGCAGATACTGTATTAAGCCTAGTGTAACCACACCCAATATTCATATTGTGAATATGAATGGCTATGGATAATTTTGAAATTACAAACAACTGGCGTTCCTACAACTGTTTTGATCGCCTCATCTAGCTCTACCACCATTTAGAAACACGCTTGGCTTCAACGTAATCTCACTACACCCCACTCTGATTGGTCCGCCAGCAGGGTGGCTGTGAAAACACTAATGTGAACATGGTTTCCAGACTAAAATCTCAGATAAATAAATTGAGCTGAGAGCAATAGACTAGCAGATATTAGAATGGAGGTGACCTTTTGGCTTAATGTCACAGTGGCACCCAGCCACTGACTGCTCAGTATCAGTAAGATATGCTCACAACACCATCTTATTTATACACATTAACAATGTCGCACATTCTCTTATGGAGAATAACAGTGGCTGCATCTGAACAAATTCCAGCAGGACTATTTGGAATGCAGACATATTGGCGTAATAGTGTGTTGTGAGTGAAAAATGTGTTCTATGTCACTTTCTCTGTATACTATATCACAAACCTCTTATTACATATTACTCACACCGCTAAAGTGTTCTCTGTTTGTACATATCTGATCTACAATCACTGGCTGTTTCATCACTGTCCACCGTCTTTACGTAGCCTCTCTCACACCCACCCCCACCCTCGACACCCTGCACGGCTCTCGAAACACGCACCGACTGAAATGGGGCCAAAACATCTTTGCCTCAAACTGTGTGCGAGTGTGTTTGTGTGTGCGTGTGTGTGTGTGTGTGTGTTCAGAAGAGGAGGTTGTGTGTTGGGGGGCGGGGGGTTGTAAGTGGGTCACCTTACTGCTGTATCTAGCATTCAGCTTCCACATCATTACATTGCCACGCACGCACACACACACACACACAGACGGACACCCGCCCGCCCACACACACACACACACACACACATTTTACCGTCACTCCATCAACTGCCCCGTTTTACATTCAGGCCTGTGATTTTGACAGCAAAACTAAGTTTGTGCCACGAATTAGAGTATCTCTTTTTCTCTTTGTCTCCCACCATCTCTCTCTCTCTCTCTCTCTCTCTCTCTCTCTCTTTCATTTCCCATATTCCCTCATGGCCGTTGGAGTGGCTTTACTATCATGCTTGTCTCTCTCTACCCCCCCCCCAAGAATGATAATCATTAACCTTAATCATAAGCCTCTCCTCTGTTCATCTCTCTCTTCTTTTCCTAACTTCCTGACCGAGACCTCCGCGGTGCAAGGAGAGAAAGGGTTGTATAGGGAGAACGGTATAGACATGTGGGCCTGTCTCTAGTCTGTGTGCTTGGGTGATTCCCATGTGTGCATGCGCACATGATTGTTGTGCCTTCCTAACAGTGGGGCCACTTACCACGTACCGCAAAAGCAGAATGGCATCGAGGCGCAGTGTAATGGTCATGTTACGGTCTGTCGTTTACGTGTGCAACTTCTGTAGCCTTGGACGCTCAGCCATGCAATGTCTAGTGCATGTTGTAGTGTCAGTGTGTGTGTGGCCTTTCGCAGATATATGGTGACAATGAGAGCCATTTGTTTATTTAAAAAGAAGGCAAAAGGCGCTATGATCTTTAACCAAGGTACCCATGGAAAGTGGGACACCACACACATGCATACATGGGAGAACGAGCAGGTAGTTCTGTTGCTCTCATCTGGTTTCACCCTTCTCCTCCTCCCCTTGCAGACCAGATGAGGAATGCCATCACACAGAGTCCAGACAACCCCTGTTAGAGAGAACCCCAGGGCGAGAGAGAGAGAGAGGGAGGGAGAGAGAGAGAGAGAGAGGGAGGGAGAGAGAGAGGACTGGTGGGGGAAATTCCTTTTGTTTATAGTAGCGGCTGAAGTGATACTTTTTTAATTTATATACACCAAAATGTGCAATCAGAACAGAAACATATTCAGTGCATATTACACTTAATGCATCACATTACATTTTCAGTATTATAAGTACAACGTAAAATATCAGGGTTTGGTGGGTGGGTGGGGGGGGGTTTGAATAAAAACGGCGGCGGGGTCAGAGTGACATCATGAAAGAACACATGATCTAATAATTTGGAGAAGACCACACTCATGGAAGAGAAGAGGTGAAGAACAATCACATGTGCACGCACATGCACACACACACCCACACGCCTGGCGCACGCACGCACACGCGGCAATAGAAGCCTACATCAATAATGTAGCTGAGAGCTACAGGAAGCAGGCAGGTCCTGCATACAACTCTTGTAGTAATTAACCACCTCATTTGCCATGCCAACCAGCTTCATTTCAAGATCGCCATGGTCTCACTAATGTGTGAAAGCACCATTAGGTATTCTTTGAGTACTACCTTTGTACAAGAGGTACAAAACTTGATGTAATGGATAGTAGGGATGGCACGATACAGTTTTTTCAGTCCCGATATGATACAGATACTGGCACTTTTGGTATCGGCCGATAACGACGTACCAATCCCATTCTAGTGTCAAATTAAGTTTAAAGTTGCAAAGTAAATGACAGTCAATCTCTATTTTAGGACTTTGGTGCATTTTAGAAACCTGTTGCTGATAGTGTGGCATGAGTAGGTTAGACATGGCTGATGCTTGACAGTAGACCTACTCTTGTAAATACATTTGATTGGATTAGCTCATGGATCGGTTACAACTGTCCAATTGTCATCGATACCGATCCATCTATTTAGTTCTCGGACCGATTGCCAATCTCAGTATCGTATCGGTGCCACCCCTACTGGATAGGTGGTTCTCAGAGTGAGGGTCAGGACCACCCTAAGAGGTTGCAAAATACTTGTTAAGGGGTTTGCTATAGTGTTTTTATTGTCTATAATAATACAGTATTATGCATGTGCATATACCTTAATTTGAGATTTGCAAAATGTGAACAAATGCAGCCAAGCATTGGTGAACATGATTGCGTAACCCTGTAACCTGTAACACTTTTACCCTGTAGTGTAAAGTATGTTTAGAAATGTCCACTCAAAACATTCACTGCATTCGCTGAATGTCTTCTCTCTGTTAGCGGGTATGTGTGTTCTGTGCATGCTGCAATAGCTTAATGGCCGAAAGGTTTTGAGTTTGATGCCCAGCCTATACCTGTATGAATCCTTAAGTAAGAAGCTCCTATGTACTGTGTTGTTTAAACGTGTTTGCTAAATGACTAGCTTGCAGAAGTTCTTAAAGATTACCGTAGAACGTTGTTAATACTTCTGAAGGCTCCTTTTGTTTCTTGTGGATTTGCTTTTATGTTTGTATTTAAACTGGAAGGACTTTGAACATATCTGCTTCCTGGTAGTTTGTGTGTGTGTGTGTGATAATTGCCTGACATAATATGGTGTGTATTAAGTGTGCATTCAAAGTACAGATGTGTCACAGTCGTTTCTACGTGTTTATCACAGTACATTATTGTGTGTGTGTGTGTGTGTGTGTGCGTGTGTGTGTGTGTGTAAGCTCATCACGCTCGTGCTATCCTTTCTCTGCCACATTGCCATGGCGACAGTGCCCTCCCAGGGTAATAGGGGGACGAGTGCGCCAGAGCTATTTATTCTCTCATTCTTTACCTCCATCTCTCACTCCTTTCCTCTCCTCTCCATCTCCCTTACACACTCTGTTCGTCCTCCCCCCGCGACCTCTCTCTCTCTCTCTCTCCTTCCGCTGCTCTACCTTCCCCTCTGTGATTGGCTAAACACTTATTCTCCTCCTCCTCCCCCCCCCCACAGAATGAGAGAGCCACTAATGAGAGACATGAGGGGAGAGAGAGAGAGAGAGAGAGAGAGAGAGAGAGAGCGAAAGAGAGGGAGAGAGAGAGAGAGGAGAAGAGAGAGAGAGAGATGTGTATAGCTATGCATGAAAAGAGGATGATTGAGGCGCCAGGCGACACCGTGACGTCATTTTGGAGGGAAACCGAGAAGCAGAAGACAGTCGCGATATCGCTCCACACACACACACACACACACAGGCCTTCATCATAGCAATAGGAAGCAGGCGTGTTGTCGACCAGCGCAGGGAGGTTTGGGGGGGG
>JAODUH010051988.1:0-18802 GCA_027564835.1 Typhlichthys subterraneus
AGCACACTTGTTACTAAATCTTCTAAGCATTTAATCCGATCCTCCAACAGCTGTTGTTTCTCCATCCTCATAAACTCTAAATGCTTGTTTTCTTCTAAGCACAACTGTATGGCAAAAGGCACGCAGGGATCAGAAAAGCAGAAAGCTGATAGAGCAGAGCAAAAGCTGATAGCAGAGCAGAGTGAAAGGAAACACGTCCGCTCACATTGGCAGACAAAGCAGAAGTATAATGACATTTCATAGGGCCCTTATATTTGTTTTGCACCTGGGCCTGTGGTTATTACGCTATGCTTCTGTACTATGTGGTAGTCTGACAGCATATGACAATAAATACAAATAGAAAAATAATTTTAACACAAGAGGAGGTTATTTTGTGCCTGAATATGTTAAAGAATATGTCTTGAAAATTTATTAATTAATATTTTCTTTTGTCTCTTCAAAATTAATAGTTTATTTAACTCAGGCTAGTCCTGTAAGTCGTTGGAATCAGTGGATCGTTTCTGTTGACTGTTAGGAGAAAATGTGATCCAGCTGCACTGTCATGGTGTACACGTTCAGCAAAACACAAGCTGAAAGCAAATGGTAGAGTGCCAGGAGGCTGCCTGGTGCTAGCTGATAGGCCTATTCAATAGAGCCAAGAATGACATTTTTTGCCTGGAAAAGCTTTCTTGAAAACTCATTTTAAATAGTCCCTAGGGAACTTGCAACTTCCCTAGGGACTATTTAAAATTGGCTAAGGGCTCTAATACTGTAGGAAAATACCGTTGTAGATAGCTGACTTCCAACTGAGGAATTTCAATATAGTTCAGATAAAATATAGCTTTACTACTTACAAAAACACACTCGCTACAGCAGAAAGACATTTACTGATGTCTTTAGCTAATGGATATGCTTTGTATAAAGTTTCCCCGATGATTAATGCGTTATCTTATCATGGTTTTATCCTCATTGTGTTACCCATTGTTAAGTATACAAGCTAGCGTTATTTAATTGTGATAAGGTGCAAACATGCATACGATAAAAATAAAAACTGTTTGTTTGTGTTGCATGCAGCTAGGCCTATAGTTGTTTGAATAAACTGATAGTATTAAAGCTGAATTAAGCTACCTAGCTTGTAGTATTATTTGTTTGAACATTAGATGGCAGCACATGTAAAGAAACAAACACCAACACCTCCCACACCCACACCCATTCATTCTCATGGAGCTATCATGCCTGCTGAACCAAAACAAGAGCAAATATGCATGTATTAAGCCTGAGTGCATTCACCATAACCCAACATACTGTAGCAACATGGGTGACAATTATGAGTAATTTCTCTCCATGAAGGACTTGACTTTTGATGTGTATAAACATTAAAATATCCATATACAAAAATATACTTTGTAATTCTTTAATCACTAAAAACATAAACGAGTCCTTACGAATGGTCTGTGCAATGCTTTCTAAAAAAAGAAAGAAACCTACTGTACTACATCTGATGAAGATTTTTAGACTGCTAAAGAACTGCATCACGTGGAACAGTAAAAAAAAAAAAAAACATATTACTAAACAGAGGAGACAATGTTAATATCCCTACCAAAATATGTATATAGCAATTTTGGAGAAGTCTGATCTCACTGATGTTAGGCTGAGATAATGGATGCTTGAGCGGTGTGAGGCACCTTGTTTATATTCCTATTTACAAAGCCATGACTGTGTAGAAGTACCAGATTATTTTTTCAACACGCTCCGAGAACAGTAAACCACCGAAATGCAAGTAGATACAGTATTTGGTGAATATGACTATAAGTGTATTAGCTTACACTTAGCTTACAATAGCTGACTAAACCTTTAACAACAGGCTAATCAACACACCAATTTGTTCTTGCAACCAAGTTTATGTTTGCAATTGCAGTTGGTTGAAAGCAGTGTTGCCAAAACGTTAACACTGACTCATATGTTAGCCCCTCCCACACCTGAATGCTGAGAGGTGTGCACTCTTCTCTACTTCCACCTACAATCCCCATAGTCTCATCACATATCTACTCCTCCCCCTGGACAGGTGTTACTTGGGAACACAAGGGAGGGATTGTTGGGTGTGGAGGTGCTTCATCCAATTGCTTAATCTATCTTGTACCAATGTTGTTATGTTTGAAACAGACCATGGCTTACAATATTTCTCAAACGCACACTACGTCATACAACACATTGCTGCATGGTTGTATTTCAAATATAAACTACAATAATTTGGGACACGAATGTATTTGACATTCACTATTGAGGAGTGTGCCTACGCGCGCAGGGTGGAGCCACTAACACACTTGGCTGTGTTGTCTGCCTGCACTTATTTGGCCATGTTGTTGTTGTATCACCACGAAGTACCAGTCTGTGTCTTCTCCAGGTGAAAACATTCTGTTGCCTTGGTTCTGCCAGGTATTTGCCAAATAGTACTGTCAAAACAAACTGTATGTTCTTTTAATTTTTTGCTTCGTTCTACAGTATATTACACACACAGATGTTAAAACACAACACAGACCATTATTTATGAGCAGTTAATTTCTCTAACATCTCTAAAAACAGCATATAGTTTTTTTTTTTTTTTTTGGTTAAGACATGCAACACGCTGCTCTGCCTCTGTTCAATTAACACACACTATTTAACCTTTAACTTAAGGTATGCTTATTCACAATAAGTATTCATCATCTATTTCATTGTAATCATCTTTGTTTGTGCTGTGCTCACTTCTTTGAATTCTTGTTAAGACATTTGTGTGGGAAATATAGGATTCATTTTGTTTACACATGAATTCCAGCATAAAAATGTATCTATAGCTACACCGGCATGCACTGAACAATCTAATGCTAGAGGTGCTATTTCACGTTATGTTTGTCTGATTATGTAGGCCTTTAATACTGTAGCAATCGCATCTAGGCATTAAATACAGACACAGTCTCATCTCATGGGAGGGCTCACGTTTTCTTTAGAAAGATTATTTCCCAAGCTACTGTATGAACATGACATTGTACAGTAGAAACCCCACCAATTTAGAAAGGTTTTACTTAACACTACTATTTGTCATAATGATAAACAAAAAACAGGAGGCAAACATCTACAAGCATAACATATACAGTATAAAAATGTTTTATATTGATCTTTATATTTGCCTATATACAGTACAATGTAAAATGTCCATGATTGTTTTGAAAGGCATCCTGAAATAAAAATGTATTATTATTATTATTATTATTATTTTATAACTGACAAAACAACAACTGCAAAAATCAAATTGAGTGTGTTGTGTTTTTCTTTTGAAAGATGGTAAGGGTAAGGTGGTTTTGCAGTTCTCCAAACATGTCTACAAGCAATTTCCACTCACCCACAAAGACATGTTTAACAACACCTGTTAAATTAACTAGCATACAAAACGACCTCACCATCATTCATCCATTTCTGTCCCCTTTCTAAAAGTGACAGACACACAGATATAAATCCACTCTGCAAGGTTACCTATCAACCACATAAAGAGAGTAGTTTGGCCACTCATTACCTATCAACAGCAATAAACAAGCCATATCTGCCTCTACTATGGTCAGAAGACTAAACCATAAAAAACATTATTCATTGGAACAAAGTCAACATACTCCCTTGCAGTAAAAACTGACTCAGGCCCAGGGCTAATATGATTGGCTTGGGTTTCGGTAAAGGACGTGATAAGGTTGGTACGACCGCTTAATAAAGAGAAAAATGACCACACCTCTTTATCAGTGGAATGCTGGACAAGGTTGCCTGAGAGTTATACAGCTCTGAGCTCAAGGTGAAGAGACGGCATTTTGTGCAGCACTCTCCTACAGGACTTTGAGGGGCTTCTGACAGAAGACGAAACGCCTTCTGAAATCACAAGCAGGATCGCAACGGAGACAGTAAAGCGACAAAGAGGTGAGAGGAAGTGATCATCTAGCCAGGCCTATACGAGCACACACACACACGGACATGGCGTCCCTTGGTCTGGAGCTGGTGGGCTTGACTCTGGCAGTGCTGGGCTGGCTGTTGGACATTGTGGTGTGCGCCCTGCCCATGTGGCGGGTGTCTGCCTTTATCGGGGCCAACATCGTGACGGCCCAGGTGTACTGGCAGGGCATCTGGATGAACTGTGTGACCCAGAGCACGGGCCAGATGCAGTGCAAGATCTACGACTCCATGCTGGCTCTGCCCCAGGACCTGCAGGTTGCCCGGGCCCTCACGGTGGTCTCCATTATCGTGGGCGTGCTAGGGGTCCTGGTCTCCGTCGTGGGAGCCAAGTGCACCAACTGCATCGAGGACGAGGTGGCGAAGGCCAGGGTGACGATAGCGTCCGGCGGCACATTCATAGTGGCGGCCGTGACCCTGCTGGTCCCTGTGTGCTGGTCAGCGCACACTATCGTGCAGGAGTTCTACAACCCCATCGTGTTGGACACTCAGAAGATGGAGATTGGCGCCTCACTGTACCTGGGCTGGGCGGCGTCCGCCTTATTGCTGATAGGGGGCGCTGTCCTCTGCTGCAGCTGCCCCCCGCAGGACGAGAAACACATTCGCTACACGGCGGCCACGCAGAACCGCATGGCATACTCTGCCCCCAGGTCAGCAGCCCCCAGCTCCTACCACAGGAAAGATTACGTCTGAGAGAACAACTCATTTGAACACCTGCTGCCCCAACATTTAGAAACACAGTTTTTAGAACTATATTCTTTTTACACTATTGCAAAAGAGAATATGTTTTTGCAAGTAAGTACTTGATTGTTTACAATTAATTTAAAAATACGTATTATTTGATTCCCATTTAAAGATATACAGTATCTGACGGACATGTTAAGCCATGGAATGGTATATCACAAAGAAGATGATTGTAAAGGTGCTGTCAGCAATTGTGAGCTAATTTTTCCTCCTCACACAGAACAGGCTAACCCAGTGCAGTTCCTGTCCAATGTGTGGGCCCGAACTTCTGGGGGAGCACTCCTGGGTGCTAATAGCCTTTAGATACCTTTTACAAGTAAACACTTATAGCTTTGTACATTGTTTTGTACCTTTAGGGTACCACTCCAGTGACAAGCATTTGTACCATTATTGTACATTTATTCTGAGATTTTGGCATTGAAGAGAGGTGTTTTTGTTTTCATTGAATTCAAATATCAATATTCTTACTGCAGATAACTAACTACACAGTGTGAAGTAGCCTATTATGTTTTATATATATAGTGTTTTTTGTCTGTTAACTCATGATGTAAAATGTAGAAACATGCTGTGTATTACCATTTATTGTAATAGCTTTAAGCTTTAAGCTTTATTATTGTGAATGTAACTTGTAATGTTATTTTTTAGTTTTCCTACTGTGGAAAACAATCATTTTTATTCCATTTATTTTATCCACACTATAATTTCTAGATATAGTAATTTTCTAACCACAACCCATATTATTGCACTGACACAAGGTGAAAAATATATAGCCTACAAATGGCATTGCATTTTTTTATTAATTGTACATGTATTGTGACTACATGAATTGGTTATTTTACTATACAATTAAATAATACATTATAATAGAAATATACAGGACTTTGATACTAATTGGCTGGCTTAGTTACAAGGCTACTGAGGTCTAACCTGACATACCAGAGGAATTGCTGTCACAGGTCCATCTGGTGAGCCGTACATCGGAACTGTTTGTGAATGCCTGTACTTTCAAAAACATACTTGGCAGTTGATTGGATGAACCACCTGGTCGTTTTCGCTGTCGGCACATCTTAACCATGCCCGTATAGCTATAAACTTAACTCTGATTGTAAAGTTGTTTAAAATATTTCCAGGCTTTCCACGGTGAAATTAAACTGAAGCTTGCGAGATCAGGATGGTTGTGCGAGGCTAAGTGATTTCAGACAAGTGCTCAAATTTTGAAAATTACATTATGCTCCATGAATAGAAATATTGTGTTTAATAATGTGATGAAAAACATATCCTAATAAATATACATTTGTATACCATGAAAACACAATATTGTCTGCTTTATATAGCAGTACAGTATATTTACAGCATTTGGTAATTTCGTCCAAAACAAAATGCTTATCGCCTAAATAATAAAGTGCTTACTCCATAAGAGCAGAAAGGAAGGACTTTTGTCTTTGTTTTGTTTTTAAAAAAGAGAACAGAAAGAAACTTGAGATAGGAGTGAGTGCTATGAGGTCTAGAGGTCACTAGTAAAGGTATCGTACCCAGGTGGATGGATAGTGAAGAGATGGGTTTAGAGTCTCTTGCGGAAGCTGCTGTTTCAGCAGTCCTTTTGCCAGAAGCCGGCTCCACCATTGCAGCACCAGGACAGAGACCAGTCCAGACGGGGATGTGCGAGTCTTGGGGCCTCGTAGTGATGGCAGTACCAGCCGGCCAGCCCAGGTGGTAGAGTGAAGTGCACTTGTTGGGGCCACTCAGGTGGACACAATTAAAGGTATTAAAAGCGATTGTAAGCAAATACACTTTTTGTCAAATTCACATAAATATCTCGTCATGGTACGCTAGGCTAGCTTACCTTTATCTGTGCAAATAAATTATCCTAGCCTTGCTAATGCATTTCCAATGTTTCGGCTGGAGCTTTGGAGGTAGCACCCTATAGCACAGGGCTTAACAATTAACATAACATCAGCTCTTACTGGGTTGTATTTATCAACTAGAGAGAAGGCATGCAGTAAATAGAGACAATTGAAAAAAATGCATTTATTAAATTAGTATTTTCTGTTACTTTTCTGGTATTTTCTGGTTTTATCAGGCTATTTAGATCAATATGAGCTGGTATACCATCAGGCAGATGATACAGAGTTAACAGATCTATCTATCTATCTATCTATCTATCTATCTATCTATCTATCTACCTATTCATTCAGGTTTTCTTAAACTGTATCATACATAATTATATTCTTAGAATCTATCTTATCATCCTATTTTATAAGTATCATGACATCAAAGATAGATAAACAGATAGAACAATTCAAATTCTACAGCCTAAAGCTGGATTAGCTGAAACTGTAGAACCTTGTATGAACCATGAAACGGGAGTAAAGGTGAAAGAAGCGGGGGAGGATGCACTGTGATCCCAGACTGTAAAACAAAAACGTAACATTTTGTTTTAAGGATCTCAAATGTCATGTCTGTACTGAACAGTTGGCCAGCTGTAAGCAGAATAATCTGGTTGTTTTATCAGACCTCTACTGGACATGTGACTCAATGGCCATCATGTGAGTCAGCCTGTTATTGAGTGGAACCGAAACTAGGTGCTTCCCTTTTGAATAATCAAATCTTCCTTCCGGGTTTTAGCAGGTGTGTTCACGTACAGAGGACTTGTTCGTTCTGTGCAATGAGTACACATGTACAAAACAGTATACTGTTTCCCATTTAAATAACATTAAAATACTCCTTGTAAGCCTTAGTGCCATGTGCCTAAACTATATGAATTCTTCAAATGTGAAAACAATTTAAACTAGAACATTCTGTTTTTTGGTTTCTTTTGAGATCACAGTACAGCATACCATTGTTGTGTTCTGTCCTCTCTTTGTTTATGTTAATTTGTTTACTTTAGTTTAATTGACAGGGACAGTGCATATCAATGACATTTCTGAACATATGCCAATTAGCCAAAGTTCATGTTCCTATGTAGTCCACAGACAGGCAATTAGTTAAAAAGGCACAAAGGTTGAATATTACAATCAACAATAACATCAGCAAAAATATGTAGATATACAGACCCATGCAGTGCACATAGACAAGAGAAACAGCTACACACAAACTCAGCATGACAACAATCAACAAATCCACAAATAATAGAATGACAGCACAGTCAAAGAATAGTGCAATGTTAGGCCCGGTGAAGTGTGAACATTATGTACATGGTCTATACAGTCTACTATTACAGACACAACGCTGTTAATATTGTGGAGAAGGAATTGTAGTTAACCGTTTCTTATGAGTTGCGGCTATTTGCAACTCAACACTGACAACACTGACAATCTACGCTAGTTGTTGGTATAGTAGTTTAGCTGGTTGGTGGTGCAACCAAAAACACTACCAATTGTTGACAGCAAACAAGAAGCAGGCCCTCTTGTGCTGTGAGGCATACTGTATAAGCATACAGGTTTCATTATGAGCAAACAACTTGGCATTTTTACAGGTGGTTTTACACATACAGTAAGCCTGTACAGTTTCAGTACAGCTTTCTGTGATACTGATAAAGATAAGCCAATAGCTGTAAACAAGGGCATTAGATATTTTTGTTTTGTTTGCGTCCTGTGTAAGGACATTTGTTTGTTTCTTTGGCTAGTTTTAATTGGGATTAGGTTGATTTCAAACTAAATTATATCAATGGTTATTACTCATTTAAAATCCTTATTTTGACCATTCTTTTAATATTGTACTACTAAGGAAGTTTAGACTTGTTTTTAATAACGTTTAGTTTAAAATGAATTCATTGGGCATAATGTTAGGTTACTGTGATGGTCGGTTATCTGTATGCTAAGGGTGCCTGAGAAAGACCATTGGCTATATTTGCATTGGAAGCAGTTATTCCGGTTTCTACAGCGTTGGTATTGTTTTCCTATATCCCTGGTTTAGAAGCAGCCTAGAAGTAGGGCTGTTCTTTTTCTAGCCTGGGGCTGTCTGCATTAGTGTGTGTGCTTCCATTGTTCACACACTTATTGGTTTCCTAGCAGCCTAAAGCCAAACTCCTTATCTATTGTCTTTATCTCTGCTTTAATTCCTGACAGGCAATTTAACCTTATTACGTCTTTCTCAATGTTTGTTTTTACTCCAAAACTCCCGCTTCATTTGAAATGATGTGATATTCTCATTGTTTGTCATTATAGTCAATATACTTACAAGATTTATTTTATACTGTAAGCATCTAGTCAGTCCTGGAACAACTAAGACGGCATAGATAGCCCTCTCCCTTAACACTTCCTGGTATCTCTCCTTTGTGTATTTACTGTGTACAGTTGCAGGTGGTGTTTTGCTAGGAGCCTCCCTGTGACATCATCATCAAGGGACTCCTCCCTCCTCTCTGTAGCTCCCAAAGGTATAAATGATCTCTGTTTCCGTGGCAGCATCTCTATACTAGACCCCGCTCTCCTGAGGATCACCCTGAGTTACAAGCACAACACAAAGGACAGACAGGACACATTCTCCACCGGAGCGAACCAGGCGGACAGAACACAACGTCCAGGATGTCTATGGGCATGGAGCTGGTGGGCATTAGCCTTGGAGTCATAGGGTTCCTCCTGACCATCGTGGTGTGCGCTCTGCCCATGTGGCGGGTGACTGCCTTCATCGGGGCCAACATCGTGACGGCCCAGGTGATCTGGGAGGGCCTGTGGATGAACTGCGTGACCCAGAGCACGGGCCAGATGCAGTGCAAGATCTACGACTCCATGCTGGCTTTGCCCCAGGACCTGCAGGCGGCCCGGGCCATGACGGTGGTCTCCATTATCGTGGGCGTGCTAGGGGTCCTGGTCTCCATCATGGGGGCCAAGTGCACCAACTGCATCGAGGACGAGGGCTCCAAAGCCAAGGTGATGATCGTGTCCGGGATCCTCTTCATCCTGGGGGGGATCCTGGTCCTCATCCCAGTCTCCTGGTCGGCCAGCACCATAATCCAAGACTTCTACAACCCGCTCCTGGTGGCTGCCCAGAAGAGGGAGCTGGGAGCGTCGCTCTACATGGGCTGGGGCGCAGCGGCGCTGCTCATCATCGGCGGGGCAATGCTGTGTAGCTCCTGCCCCCCCAGCGAGAAGCGCTACAAGCCCCAGCGCATGGCCTATAACCCCCCGCGCAGCATTAGCGCCGGCTACGACAAGAAGGACTACGTATGAACGCCTGCGTCCCGTAACCGCCGTGTGAACCACGAACCAATTGTTGTTGCTTGTACGTCGTATTGCTTTTAAAAAGAAATCACAGGGTGAGGAAGACTCCGCCATGAAGGGAAGCTGTAGTAAACGAGCTGGTTAAGGCATTTTTTTTAAACTTGCACCCTTTTTATTGCTATAGTGTGTATTCCCATTTTGTTCCTTGCATACGTTTGTTTTTCATGGAAAATGATCTCGCAATGAACTGTGTGTCGTACTTTGACCAATAGTACTTTAGTTACACTTGAAATGTTAAATGCTATGTCCAGAAACCCTGTCATATGAGTGCACTTGAGTTTATGTGGAACATATGTTGTGTAGGTCTTTGAAAAGCTTTTGGCAAGGTGGTGTAATGTTTCACTGAAACCTTCGGTTAAAATGTGTGCCTCTTCTGTGACAAGGACAAAGAACACTCTCATTTTACATGGTTTTGGTTCTGCCATTGTGTGTACCTGAGTTTGTGTGCCACAGTGTGTGTGTGTGCGCACGTATGTGTGTTTATTTTGCATGTATTTGGTTAGGGGAGTTTCTGTTGAGCCTGGGACTGAAACTGAATATGTATGATATGTACAATACAGCCTGTTCACAGGGCAGGCACATCATTAACTCTTTTGCTCAACAGTTTCACTGTTTGAACACATGGTGGTGGAGGACATGTGTGTGTACTGTAAGTCTGTGTGTGTTTAGACAGCAGCATTCTGTTTATTTGTTCATGTATATTTCAAATTCTGTTTTTATTCTTTTATTTATATGTTTTTTATTTGTATAATGTTCTGATATTTACACAGCGTGGCACCTGGCCAGTGCAGCAGTGTGTATATGAAGCCTGCATATTATTTCACATGTGAGAATGTTTGTGTATGCATATTTTATTCCATTACGGTGCCAGTTTATTTCTTATTTTGAACCAAATACCCACATCACACTCATATTATAATATACAGTATAGTATAGGATATACAGATTTCTGTGATTAATAACCAAATATGTTGATTTTTGTATTTGTGTTTAAACGTGCAAATCTCTTTTAATCTTAATTAAAGCATAACAAATAGTTGACGCATTTCCTATTTACCCAGTCACATTTTGCCACATTGATCATTGTTCAATCTTTTTAGAAAGCCAAAGCTCTTGATTAGTTATCAACCAAAATAAAAAAAGTTTCTTAAACTTTCGTTATTCTTTCACTTGAGTGTTTATTTTACTTTACTCAGCTTGCCAATGTAGCTACATTAAGCTAAACACAAACATGTTGGTGCCATTCTTTGTTTGATAAATTTCTTGTTGGTTAATATATGGGGATTCTAAAGGCAAAGTAATTAGCATATGAGTGAACACACACGTGCACACTGAATGAGTAAGTTATACAATAACATACAATAACATCAAATACATAAATACGTACATTGCATCTGATTACATCCCATTATAACATTCCTTCTTTTAACATAGCCTAATAATTTCTATTGTCAGGACAGTATACAAAATTTACAGGATAGTCTGTTTGTTACATACTGAAGAGTTTTTCTGGCAATTCTTTGATATTCTTGTTGAAACAACAGTTGGTTGAAATTGAGGAAAAGCTATATAGGACATTTTCTATACTTTCCTTCTCAAACATATGGAATGCTTTTACAACATACTGTATGAAAAGCATTGACACACTGAAGGTCCTATCATATACCACTGAGAATGTTCCCACATTCTGAAATTGCTCTCAGGTGCCACAGTTACAGTATATGTAAAAGGTTTGTCAGTAGTATGTAAAAGCATTATTGGTAGAGCAGTAGCCTCATAGAGAGCCCAACCAGCCCAACATACATCAACCAGTTGAGAAATATATCATCATAGTTTTTTTTTTCTTTTACTTTAAAGCATTTCATTTGTGTAGGAATTGCGTGCTTATAACCCTAATGACATTTAACTGACTTGTCAGTATTAACGGAAGGCTTTGTATGCATTCATGTGAATTTACAGTAAACAATGGAGGCGTTTGACTGTAAACGGTGCTTATTGCCTTACCGAGCAGTAGAACAGTGTCCAAAGGTGCTGCATCTGACAGAAAATTACTATTTCCTTACACAACATAGAAAATAGACCTTAGGGTTATTCGAGGATAATCAGGTTCATCAGGTTTAATTATTATTTTGCTTTAAGAATAACAATAACGTGAAGAAATCAATACATTCATTACCAACATGAAGTGTAACAAAAGGCATGACATAGAAGTTGCTGTTTATAAAAAAAAGGAAAGAGTTTAGCCAGATATTGTAATGAAGGGAAGTTAGTGAAACATCACATTAAATGGAACAATTATGTTTAGAGAGGAAGCAAATATGGGGAATCACAAGTTCCACAAATACATTATAACAATGATGCCAACATTATACTGTAGCTCCTCCATCAGTATACACAGAACAATCAATAATCAGACACTATTCAAATTCAGCCCAGGTATCAGACACACAATGAACAGATTCATTGCTTGTGGGTCAAACCTTGTAAGTGGAACCACCTTCCTCACCCTGATATATCTGCTACTCATAAACAAATATGAAAATAATGTTGAACTGTATATGAATCCATCCACCAATCATAATGGACATATGTTGGTATATTACTCTGGATTTAGTGACATAACTAAATAATTTGAACATGCTGCTGATAGGATATAGGCTAATGTATGCTGTTGGCATTTGTGTTTGTGATGCCATTGCAAGTTCAAGTTCAGTTTGCCAATCTAATGGAGTTCATTAAACTAGCATGACACGTCTTGTTTTATGGTCTGTCAGTGTGCTTTCATAGAACAGGTTACACTCAGTAGGCTATATCAAGATTGTCACTGGACAAAGGCAAAACAAAAGGTTGGACGTCAGATTAGCTAGGCAATGTGATGTTATGCAACAGCAATGTGTTTGCAGACTAAAGGACTATTTAGTAGACTAATCATGAGTTGGAATGAATGAAAAGTAAACTTTTTTTGTAGCACCAATGCTTATTTGTTAATGTGCAGTTTCTTAAACTTTCGTTATTCTTTCACTTGAGTGTTTATTTTACTTTACTCAGCTTGCCAATGTAGCTACTACAATAACATCAAATACATAAATACGTACATTGCATCTGATTACATCCCATTATAACATTCCTTCTTTTAACATGGTCTAATCATTTCTATTGTCAGGACAGTATACAAAGTTTACAGGATAGTCTGTTTGTTACATAATGAAGAGTTTTTTCATTGTCACTGACAAAGGCAAAACAAAAGGTTGGACGTCAGATTAGCTAGCCAATGTGTTTGCAGACTAAAGGACTATTTAGTAGACTAATCATGAGTTGGAATGAATGAAAAGTAAACTTTTTTGTAGCACCAATGCTTATTTGTTATGTGCATGTAATAAAACAGCCAGAACCTATTTATGCTGTGCTTTTCATTGGTTTATGTGTGAAGGCCTACTCTTTGAAAAAGTGTTAATTTAAGCATTAATATAATAACAGTATGCTAATGTATGCTAATACACTTTTTTGTCAAATTCACCAAATACTGCATCTCCTTTCAGTCTGCTAGCTTACCGTTCCCTGAGTGTGCTGAGAAATTAATATGGTACTTTTACACAACTCTGTCACCATGAATAAAAACACGAACACGAACAAAGTGTGCAGACCGCACACAACAACAATATCCTAGCTCTTGCAATGTGTTTCCAGTGTGGAGGGCGGAGCTTGAAGGGGGAGGTGTTTTTGTTTTGAACAAGGTCAAACATCAACAAGCTTTCTCCAGACTTATTTACTATTCCTTTAACGGGACAAAAAGAAAAATGTCCCTGACACAGAAGTAATAGTGTTAATGTTTACGGGTTACATCAACCCCAGTTATTGTTTAACAGAGTTGTGCATGTGCAACCTGAATTTCAACCTGAATTTGTGAGAAAAATAATGGGTTCAATATTTCCTGCTGAATTATGAAGATGCGTTAACCACCAAATTCATATTCAACCACAGAAAATGTCAAACATAGTAAATGTTTAAAATGTTGTATTTTATGTTTTTTGTAGTATATATTTTATATTTGTATTGTATATATATTAGACAAGAATTTAAGCAGGAATTGACATTAAGTGGTGTCAAAAGGGTGGATGTCCTGTACATCCTGTATATGCACAGATTGTGATCCCATATTTCCTTTTATGAATACTTTTCTATCGGCACATATTGTTTCCTATGATAAATATTGGTGTAACTAAGAGACTCACTGGGAAGAAATGTGTTTATATGCTTATTTCAAAATGTTTGCACTTTATAATGTTTTCTACTTTGAAAGCCTAAACAAGACATGTCACTTCTGGATATTGGGGCTTACGCTGCAGCTGCGCAAATAACCTCAGCCTCTTCTGTCCATTAGCACAATGTCACTGAGATACGTAGATGGATGTTGTGTGAAGTCAATCCAAATACCTTTCCTGTCAAGTAGGCGAATCATGCCACGGTTAGCCAGGGAAGTGTCCCAGACTTTAAGGAAAGGAAAGACTGGCTCTGCAAGCCTTTTCAGACAGGACACGAGATGCGTTGTGCTCGACGCCGAGTTGAGCGCAGATTTCTGCAGGCCCTTCACAGGACTCGGTTGCGCTCACTGTGTCTTTAGGCAACAAAGAGGCTACACAGAGCCATATAATAAGAGAGTTGCAACACTCTTGTATTTACTAGGGTACTCCAACATGTACCATGGTAGTACCATAGTAGTACCATGGTACTATTATGGTGCATGTTGGAGTACCCTATTAGTACTACTATGGTAGTACTACTATGGTACTACTATTGTACTACCATGGTAGATCTATGGTCAACTTTATTTTGGGCCTGAAAAGGCCTTTAAAGTGAACAGGTGTGGCCGACAGACCAGTGCATAAGTATGTGTTCATGACAGCGTAACGCCGGGTGTCCACCAAATGCATCAAATATTTTGTATGCATTATTTTTCTGCAAGCACTGTCCGTATTTTTCTGCATCCAAAGGAAATATACAACACAGAGGAAACTGGCCGAGTGTAGGCGTGTTGCTGCCAGGACTCGGTACTCTATGCCACACAACACAAGGGAAACTGGCCGAGTGTGGGCGTGTTGCTGCCAGGACTCGGTACTCTATGCCACACAACACAGAGGAAACTGGCCGAGTGTAGGCGTGTTGCTGCCAGGACTCGGTACTCTATGCCACACAACACAGGGGAAACTGGCCGAGTGTTGGCGTGTTGCTGCCAGGACTCGGTACTCTATGCCACACAACACAAGGGAAACTGGCCGAGTGTGGGCGTGTTGCGGCCAGGACTCGGTACTCTATGCCACACAACACAGAGGAAACTGGCCGAGTGTGGGCGTGTTGCGGCCAGTACTCGGTACTCTATGCCAGTGCATTAAATTAGCAATATCTAATTAACTAGGGTACTAGGCACATCGTGGACTTTACTGTTTAGCACGGACGTTGTTTGTGGAATTAACAGATTTGATGTTTTATGTCTTTAACATTAATAAGACTACAACCACACTCACCATAGTTTTCAGACGGCGAAAATATTGATATTTTTAAAAAACTTTTTTCTATAAATAGACTGTTCCACACGGACAATATGTGTATTACTAAGAGATTTATGTATGCTTTTAACACTTTAGAAAACAATATTAGCGGGGCTAACAGCTAACTGGCTGGCTGGGCATTTCAAAACCTTGTAAACTTCCGGTTGAATCTTGTACGTTGCTGTACGACAAAAAAATGCAAGAGTTGAGAATTTTGAGAAATTCAAACAGAAAACTGGCCGGTTCGGCCTGGAATGGACCGGCCGTTTGGGAAAACTCACGAACATCCCGATGGCCTGTCCGTCCCTGTCACACAGGAGTGTGAAAAAATATTTTATTTGTAAGAAAAAACAAATTTTCCAGTCATATACTTCATTTAAGATTTTTTTAAAATAGTATTAAAATCTCGTCTCGCCTACTGAATCCAATATCGCGTATTGTCTCGTATCGTGACATAAGTGTATCGTCACACCAAGCCCGCTGTGTATTTTGCTCGAGCCCGTGGGACAAGATGATCGTCAAGGCCCCCTGGAAAACATAGAACTATAAAATAAACTTTAAACTAGCTAATTTTGTTATCGATAAAAAAACAGTCAATCTATATGTTTCCAAATCAAAGTTTTTAACACCTCACACAGTAAAACTCTGCTTTTGATGACAATTCTAATCCAAATCAATTTATGATCATCAATTTATGAAGTAAATTAGGAAAGTTGAGGTTCTACTATGTAGTGCATAATCCAAAAATGTTATGTTAACAATGTTATGGCGATTTTCGGTGCAACAAACACGGAAGTGTGAAAATGGTCAATATATCCTAGTCTCTGCCTTTTCCATCATTAGCACTACATTACACGCAACTCTGTGCTGAACGTCTGATACATATACTCTTGTAAGGTCAATGACTTTCCAGAAGTGAGGAAGTTGTCATACATTGTACAGAATATGATATGGATGGAGGGTGCTTTGGGGCCCACAGGCATTTTTTTCAGGGTGCCCATAATCCACTAGCTACTGCCCTGACCTTATCCATGGATATTATTGCTGTTTGCGTCACTCTGGTGCCCTCTGGCGTCCAAGACGTCACTTTTTCTTCCCTTTATGTGGTTCAGGGTTCAACGTGCTACGTCATTACGCACCACCAGCTGTCACTGGAGGAACTACGGGCAACGCGGTGCACTCTCATTGATATATTCCAATATTTGCTTTAACATATATGCTGTTTTAAACCTCCGAATAACCAAGCATATCTTGCAATGAGTGTTCTTCATCGCCTGATTCGGAGAGGATTGCTAACCGACCTGCGCTCATGTGGGTTTATAGGCAGGCAGTTGAATGTGCGCGGCGGTGTGCCCCTGCTTGCCCGTCCGTCCAGCTCGTCCAGGTAGCGGAATCCTCTTGGCTTCTGCAGGGCTGTGGGAAGGGCAGTGCTTAACTAGAGAAGATGCCTAGGCATTTTACAGTTGAACCGCCGATGTTTTAATGGCTAAATACATCTAACACCGGCGTATGTTATGTGGGTTGTGAGCAGCTCACAATAGCGCTGTATATAAATGACATTCAGGCAGCTACAGTAGTTAGCTACTGTACTGTACGGTAGCACCTAACCTAGCTAGCATGTAGATGCGAAACTACGCTAGCGAAGCTTGCCTGTCTAATAAATTGCATATATATATGGAGCTATATCTATATGGTACTTTCCGCTTATCCGGACCACATTATTATATATATACGGTAGTTATATTTAGCAGATTGAAGAATTATGTTATATGATGTGCTGCTAAATGTGCTGCTTGGTGTCAAATTGAATCGGCCTAAGGTTTCCAGGTCATTGTTTGTTTATTATGTTTACATGATGTATTTTAGTGTAGCGGTAGCCTATATGTACTGTCAGGGAAAAACTATTGCCTTCTTGATTGGCCAGTGCATATATCAACATGTGCAATGTTCCTGTACCCTAAAACTAACCTGATGATAATTGAATCAGACATGCTGGTTAATTCCAGGCCCCTACACTTACATGCTTGACTCCAGTTTTACATTTCCTGTAATGATGTTAGTAAACCATTTCTAAGTGTCAACTTTTGTGAAATGCTAATTGATGTCTTTTTTTCCAGTCCAGTCAACTTGAGCTATGATGTGTTTGATGGGAAGGGAGAAAGCACTCCACTGGTGTTCCTCCATGGCCTTTTTGGCAGTAAATCTAATTTCCACTCCATAGCAAAGTCACTGGTCCAGCGTACAGGCAGAAAGGTAATGCAGTGATGAGGAGAAAAATGTCACTGTCTTTTGTTGAAACTATTATTAATATTGGTACAATAAAGAGTGTATTGTAAGTGATGGGTTACTTACTCAAAACACCCCTCTCACATTCATGTTTCCAAATTGGATGAGGGGAGGGGTGATTACGTTCTATAATACTTTATGCATTATATAATTCTTTGCCTCAATATTGTGTTGGCCTCTGTCCCTCCTTTCCTTCCCATCCCATCCCAAGTTTTCTAACTTTCTTTTGTCTAGTTAGGTGCTGACTGTAGACGCTCGTAACCACGGCAACAGCACCCACAGCCCAGTGTTGACCTATGACGCAATGACAAATGATTTGAAACACCTGCTCGCCCAGCTGCACATTGAGAAGTGCGTGCTGATTGGGCACAGCATGGGAGGCAAAGTCGCCATGACGACGGCCCTGACGCAGGTAAGCCACACCCAAAATGCCAAGGTGAACTGACTGTTCTCCGTCAATCAAATCCACTCATGGAGCATAAAGAGCACGCATATGGTGTTTACATGAGCGCATATGCGCCTCAAATGAGCCTCTGTGCCTCTTGAGCTATGTTGAAGATAATAGCATTTTGTTTTACCACTTTACAGTAGGACAAAGCAAAACCAAGTAGAGATGATGCTGAAAGGTCTTTTGTCCCCAGCCCAGCCTAGTGGAGAGGCTGGTGGTGGTGGACATAAGCCCGGCCCAGACCACCGCCCGCACCAACTTTGGCTTCTACATCAAGGCCATGCAGGAGGTGAATGTCTCTAGCGACCTTCCGCGCTCCACCGCCCGGCGGATGGCTGAGGACCAGCTGCGTAAACTAGTGAAGGTCAGCAGAGCTGGAGCACGTCATGGGATTTCTGGAATATCATGGCATTTTATAAAGTCTATTCCAGACATTTGAATAGCAGGGAATATACAGTGTATGTGCACACTAATGTGAGTAAGTGCAAAATTGTCAGTGATAAGTGTTTGAAGAAGGGTACTTCAGCAGGGATAATCCATCCATCCATCCATCTTCTCCCACTTATCCGGAGTCGGGTCGCGGGGGCAGCAGCTTCAGCAAGGGACCCCAA
>JAODUH010052010.1:0-18799 GCA_027564835.1 Typhlichthys subterraneus
TCGAAATTAATATCGATATTGCAATTTTCATGATCAATATCGCAATATCACATTTGATCAATATCGTGCACCCCTAGGTGGAACTTACACTACAGAAGGTGTTGGGCCAGCTATGTGTAAGGATCAGTTTGGTCCACATATGGCTGCAAAACACACACACACACACGCACACGCACATTCATGCATGCACACTTTTCTTCTATTTTCCCAGAAATCATTTTACACAGTTGTCATTGGTGGTGAGCAAACTGAAGGGGTGCCATATAATGTAAACGTCAATATTTTACTACTTTAAAAATCTTTTTATAATAAAGTGACTTACGGAGACAGCGCATAGCCTGAGATGATGGATGCTCCAAGGCAGAGAAGGCAGAGAAAGCAGAGGGCAATCGTGACTGTCCTATAAATGAAGATTCTGATTAAATACTTACTTTTTTTTGTGACAATAATACACAGTTAGTATGCCATAATAAGATCTATAGTCAATCATTCCACAAATTACAATTGTAAATAAAAAAGGTGTTAATTATGCACTCTACAATTCAGTTACAGTAGGCCTACTACAAATTAAAAAAAATGTACAACAATGAAAATGAAATTAGTGAATAACATTAATTTAGCAACACAAATATGCATTATGCAGACGAAATGTATTAGCGTATACACATGCAGCATCCAAAATGAAATACGCTAAGGTACCGTGGGTCCAACAAAGTTCGAAGGGTAGGTTTACATTTCAGAGCAGCCTACTTTCTGATTCGCACATAAAGTAGTATTTTCGATTGCATTTTACTGGGTAGGCCACTGTACGCTTGTTTGTCCATGAAAGCTGTCTATAAATACATAAATAAATGTATTATTATCCTATGTTAATGGCCCCTTCGTGACTTGCACCAAATACCGTACAGGTCACTAAACCTAAGGGGCTATATGGGCCTATAAGGAAGCACTGGTGTAGCTAATGTAATGAGTTGACAATAGAAAGCATAGCATTTCGCTACGGTACGGTAACCTGAAAAGACGCTATAGTAAATAATATTAACTCACCTCATGTTGTTATGGTGGATTATGTAGTCGTCTGAACAAATACCTTTAAATCTCAGTAGTCTATAGTCTAAGTGCCACTATCTATATGAGACCAGACCGTAGGCTACTGTTGTTATACCGCGCCCGGTATATCAGCTCAGCCAATCAACATAGTCATCATGCGTCATCATGTGACTCCGTTTATTATGCTGAGTCGATCTAAGGTTCAGGGCCGCGCATTGCGCGTTCATCATGAATCAGACTCTGGTATCGTCTTTTTCCCTGCAATATCCTTGCTTGGGACCTCTACAAGTAGCCTACCACTACCACATACTCTACTTTCTATAGACTATACACTTTCAGTTCTGCATTTAGGAGACACACTTAAATTGAGTAGCAGATCTAACAGGCTGCCTGCCTTAATTCAGTCTGTGTAGGCTAATAGGCTATGATAGTAGAGTAGCTCATATTTTGGCTATGTTAGCCTAGGCCTATATGAATGCATTTAAATCTAAACGTTTCTAAATATACTGTAACGTGCATTTTATTCTGTTTTATTGCCAGCGGTTTCTTTCCTTTTCTTTCATATTCCCATTTAATGACATGAATGCATGATGTGTATCTATTTCTACCAGATTTTTGCCTGGCTGTTTTACATTCTGTATCTGCTTTTCATAACAACTTCTTTTTTTATTCTTAAACTGGGATTTGCATCTTGTAGGTCCTTGACTGAGTCAAGAATAGTCACAGATGTAACTGTAGCTAACTGTTTTATAAATAGGCCATTGCCAAAGTTCAGCATAGCATTTTAAAATGTTTGATAATTAAGAACCGCATGTATGTAGAATGTTTTATGCTGGCTATTAAACTTTTTTCTTTTTTTTTAGCCTAATTATAATAGCAGTAAAACATACAGTTATAATTTAAATGGCTACATACATATTGTAATTAAAAGTACCCTGTTTTATGATTCAGTCCAGTTACAAATTCAACATTCATCGTAATCCTTAAAGTTAAGATTTTAATTAAGTTAAATGTAGCGTCCATGTGGCCTCACTACATTACTGTAATTGGTGAAGGATATTGTGGCCCCTGCTATAGGACAACACCCAGACGTAGTCCATGTGTGTTAACACCACTGTCTTCCCCAATATTGCCATGGGGATCTTCCCCACATTCTGGACAATGTACATGGGGCAGGTTAATGGAACTAACATGGCTGCCACTGAGAAGTGACATGGCCAAACATTCAAATGCTCTGGTTGTAGAATCTTGGAGGGCTCCAATTATATATAGGCTGCTCTCTATCCTTATAAGGCCTCAGGGAGAAGCAGGTGGGGCCGTATTGAGACGGGAGGAGTGGGGGCCTGGCGCTTGGTTGAGGCTGACTCCCTGTGGATTCAGGCTGACGACTGAAGACTCTGCAAAGGAACTCTCCAGGGGTAAATGTTTTTTATTATTCTCTTTAATGCTGTACATTCTATGCTGTCTATTCTCCGTGTGTTTCAACCTCAAGTGCAGCAGGTAGACTGTGTGTCAGGATAAGGAATGGGGAGCTAAGGGCACATTGATGTGTTATGGAATCCAACTATTATTTTGACTTAAATTTCACTTGAATATACTGTATATTCATCAAAGATCACGTTCTAATAGGTTCTGTAAGTGCAGACATCAAATACTGTTGTTATACTGTAGGTGAAAAGTTGTAGTAATTGTAGTTTGGGCCGTTATTTATGTAGTTCTATGGTTTGGGCAGGCAATTTAAACTAATGTTTAGATGATGCTACTGTAGTGATTTAGCTACAGTATGGCTACTAAAACAGGAGTTGGGTTCATTTGAATTCAGTGCAATTGTCTCCTAAATGTATAGAATATGATATACAGTACAGTAATACCATACTGTATGTATACATATATGGAGTTTTCAGTGTATTTTGAGTGATGCTGAATGGGTCATCCAATGGTTTGTAATAATTATATGAAAAGTTTCTGAACAACAAAATCAGTTTAGGTTTGATAGATAATGTGATATTGTGTTGATAAATACTTGCATAGAAGTGACTATTGTGATGATGTATGCTTATCATGATTATGTGAATAGTTCTAGTATTTTGGGGATTCCAGCTACATCATAGTACCATCATATATGCTTGGATTAAGTGACTTTGCAAAAACAGATGTAGTCTCAAAATCACAATATCCAGAAATTGGATTTGCTGGTTATTTGATATACTGTAATAGCTGTAGTGAAACAAAACTGTAAAAACTGTTACATTTTCATTGCTTGCTGTCGTTATTGATGAATAATCTAGTCTATTTGTTATTTTTCTGCCAACTCTAATGTGTTTGTGGAGATGTGACTCTAAATCAAATGGAGCTTTAGGTTTTCTATTGCAAAGCCCATTGACAAGCCTGTTGTAGCTGTGTGCACATTCACGTGATTGGCAGGCAATTTGACCAATCGGAAAATAGCTGATTGGTCAGCGATCTTCTGGCGCACTGAAGCAGGGGCTATCAACCAGAGAATATAGTCTAACAGAGCATTGTGCTCACTGAAAGCTAACAAATGTACTGTACTGTTTGTTTCAAATTACACTATGTATAGCTCTAAAATCCCTTGAGAGGGTAGTGGTTATGCAATGTTATTTTATGTTATGTCAGTGACTGGCTTAACTCACTGTTATAAGTACTAAGATGTTGGTTAGAGACAGATTATATCTGATAAGGTATGGGCCTAAATGGTTCTAGGTGGGGAAATAGGCTGCACAGTTCTCAGTTCTGTATAGGAATAGGAAGTTGGGTTAAGAGTTAAATATTTGACTTGACATTAGTTCTGGTCTCTGAGGACTACTGTGACGTAAGTAAATCACAATCTTGTGTGTGCATGATGTAACCCCAAGTTATGCTCGCACTGCAGTGTGTGTGTGTTTGAGAGAGAGAGACGGGGGGCGGGGGGGGAATGTACGGTACTGTGGGATGTTTTGCTTATCATCTATAACGTATCCTAAATCCATTATATCTTCAGTTTATACAAGTATAGAGTGAGTACATACATCATTATATTATTACTTTTTTGCTCTTTTTTGAAAATCTGTTTTGTTTTTATAGTACAGTTTCCATAAATTGATAAAATGCAAGCACATTACACACTAACAAATACATTGAATTAGTTATTGAGCAATATTTTACACGGCTAACCCATTTAAACGTTGGTATGTTGTTCATATTGTATAGTTTGTATAAAAATGCGTGGAATTTGTTGCTAAAGTAATTTGTTCCCAATCACTAAGCAGTGAATACTACAAATACAGCAGGCTATAGAACAGTATAATCAACATTATCCATACTGTAGCAATATTCATAGAACATTGTTCCAATGAGCCAGCCAAATGGCTTTAGTGATGTAATGACTACAGTAAGAATAGCAAAATGGAGGCTGAACTGTCTGTACTATAAGATAGCATGTCCGCGTCTTGAGAAATACCAGTTTATTGAGTTACGCATTCTTTTTTTGCTTCCATGTTTCACATGGTTCTAGTCAGTAAACAATCAGTATATTTCTGAAATTGGTGTCATTGAAACCAAACCTGTAAAGTATATTAAAATAAACATTCCAAAAATGTCACCATTGCAAATTAATTTTTCAAAAGTTTGCAAGTACTCCATTATGGGTATTCTAAGCAGTTTTTCGGAGGCTTATATTGTTCATATTGATATCGGAATTATATCGTATCGACCGAAATTTTGGCCATATCGTCCAGGCCTATTAGTAGATAATAGAAACTAGTAACAAGTTTTGAAGTATTATTTTCTTATATGGTCTTATATGGTGTCTTATATCAGCGTGTGTGTGTGTGTGTGTGTGCGTGCGCGCGCACGTGTGATCTGTCTAACAGGTCAGTATCTACAGTGTCGTCATGTCAGTGTACATGAGATCTAGGAAATACAACAAAGATTTCTACAATAAAGAGAGCAAATATGTGGTTAAAGAATACGCCAGGTATAGTAAATCACAATATTAATTTTGTTTCACTAAACAAGTGCCCAATAACACTGTAGTAGTAATAACACTAGTACTAATAGTAGAATTAACAGTTTAGCAGTAGCAACATGCTTTTACAAATGTACTGTCTAATAGTGTTACAATACCGTGCATGCAGTTAGTAGAGTAACTAATCAAATCATATAAAAAATATTTCCAGTGATATATCCAAAATGTTTTTTTTTTCTAGATTCCTAGAAAAGGAAACACATTTTTATCTTAATGTGTCAAATTTGTTCAATTAAAGATTTAGGGACCTTACTTGAACAGTTGGTATCAGCTTTGTTTATAAGCTATTGCACTAGTGGACTAGTTGTGGATGAAAAAACTCAATACAGTAAGATTTTAGATCAGCGGCTTAATGAAGGCTTTGGGTATTGTTTGTGTGTGTGTGTGTGTGTGTGTGTGTGTGTGTGAGAGCATGCTGACGTGCACACACACGGGTGCATAAGCCTACGTGCATGAGCAGCACCCATAATGTACGGGACTCTGTACAGTGGGTTTGACATGGAGGTAGTGGGAAACAGGCCCATAAGAATAGGTGGCATGAAGTGTTTTTTATTTTTCTTGCTTCAAATGAGTCCCATTTACGAACTGTATACTAACATGCTTTATAGTAGCAACAGTCCTCCGCCTTGTAAACATAATATTTCCATGCGGGTTGCCATAATCAGTGACTTTTTGATAAAATGCTATGTACATTTGTTTATTTCTGTAAATGCCATTCTGCCATGTCATACTTGTTATACATACATGTGTTTAGTTACTTACTGAATAGGGATTATGCCATTTAATAATGTGTTTAAAGTTGTTTGAATGACTTACTATATTACTGTCAAATGGCAGATTGCAGATACTCTTTCATGCATTTTAAACCTTAAACCTACAATTACATACTGTAGATTAGAATAATTGTTGTCTCTTTCGCAATGAGAAACCAATGGAATGTACGTGTTGGGGTCTTCCATAGAAGCACTATGCTAGTGGAACATAGTAACATCAACTGTAATATTGTGTTGATGCTACAGTAATGAACTAAAGCATGCTTTGACGTGTTTTTAAATGATGTACTGTATCCTTTAGGTAACTTCTTTATTTAGTTATCTTAGCTAGATGGATTGTGCTCTGTGTTTGTTAGCTCTCAGGTGATGGAATACGATTATCAACAGAAAAGCCAGATTCAGGAAGTGGTAAGAAATTGGTAACACACACACACGCACGCACACACACACACACACACACACGCACACAACTACACAAACCTACACACAGAGACACACGCACACCGGTATTTTCCCTGTCACTATTGGGACACATAATGTATTTATTGATATTTATAATCTCACTATATTGAATACAACATACTTCATCTGTCCTAATAGTGGCCATTTATTGTTTAGTTTGAATGGTTTTTAATGTAAGGCGCAGCCAGGTTGGGTGTGTATTTATATCTGCAGTTTACATTGGCGTGTCTAGGTGAGGAAGAAGATGCTGGAAAAGTATGTGCGCGAGGAGTCAATGATCAGGGGCCCAAAGTTTGTGGTCAGGCTCAGATCCCACACAGTGTTTGAGAACACTCCCATCAAACTGTTCTGCACTGTGGAAGGCTACCCCATCCCTATTGTTAAATGGTGAGTTCAATAATAGAGTTCTTTTTCTTTTTCTGTACGTATGATGAAAAAGTATTAGTGGCTCAGAACAGTTTGAAAACAATTAATGTTGATGGTTTATTCCCGTTTCTTCCTTTTTTAACTTCCCGTACTTTGTTGGGTGACTGGAGGGTTTGTGACTCTTGCCTTAAAGAATTCAATGTCCATAACTTGATTACAAAATAATGTTTTGGTGTATTACATGGTGCCAAGGGCGTAACTATTAGGCATTACATATAATATCAAGGCACATTCTTAACAAGTATTTGTAACTCATAAACAAGGACAAAGACTGTTCTGTCAGCAACATTTACTGGCCACCATATACCTATCCTTACTAATTAATATATTCTGTGATGTTTATTTGTGAACATATAATAAATATATTTTTGTCCTATAAAAGTGTTTCATAAATGTAAAATAACATTCTTGTCTGTACTGTACATTGTGCTTCCCTTTGCATCTAGAGGGCAACACACATTCCTCCAGTACAATCACCCAAATTAAATAATTCACCACAAAATAAATGGCTCCTCGATAATAAAGATAAACCTCCTCTCCTCTCCTCTGCTGTCCTCTCCTGTCCTCTCCTGTTTTCTCCTGTCCTCAATTCACCTCTCCTCTCCTCTCCAGGTACAAAGATGGTATGATTCTGAGCATGTCCTCTGGAGGATACTTGGTTGAAGACAATGTGGGAATCCATTCTCTGGAAATCCCCAAGTAGGTTTATTTGCTGTTTCACTCACTATTGTGTAATGGTGATGCAGATACTCACTGTATATAAAATAAATACATACGTATGAATATATGTTTTAATTAGTATTTAAGGCCGTTTTATTTGTCGTAATTTATTAGCAATGACACATATACAGTAGCATACCTCAGTACAGTGGTATGTTGGTGATAGGCGATGTAGGTTGAAGAGAAGGCCGGCTTGCAACCCTCCCAATGTGGGCCGCTCTTCAAATGGACCCTGCAAGGGTAGGACAGGACCGCCACATGGAGTTCCAGTGGCAGGAGGGTCAGCTGACTGTGAAAGCATGGGTTCAGCTGTTCAAGTGCTGAGCTCAGCGAAACGCGATACCGCAGGACACTGCAGTCCCAGTCACTCAAGCCCTACCTCCCATACTGTGCCTCCTTTAGCTCTGCCTCTCCACACACTTGAACCTTCCTCGCCTGCTCCCCCATGCTCCCCACAGATAGAGAAACACACCTTATCCTCTTGTGTACTTCTTAACACAGCTTGGCACTGGCAATGACTTCTCTTGTCAGTCATAACCACGTTGTTGCCATGGGATTTTAAATGCCTGCCAACATGCTGTTTCTTATTTTCCCTTATAAAACACAATTGTCATATTATATACAGCATATATTTATTGAGTGATATCTACATCAGTTTTATAATCACTGTCCTTTGCAGTGGGTTTGTATGCACACCGTTATTACAGTATGTACTTACTGTACATACTGTAGTTCTATGGTGCATGCTAATATGTATTATGTAATACAGTATGTATTTTTGGATTAAAAGGTATTCTGGTATAGATTACTTTTCATTGTGGTAATCGTCTTACTATTTTCGCCCTTCCACATCCTCCACTTCACACTGCCTTATTGCTTCTTACTTCCAATTTATTGTCTATAGCGTTTGTTTCAAAAGGCATTTATAAAAAATCAGACTTTCTTGCTCTCTCACCCAAAATCTAAAAATACAAATAAACTATCTATTAGAATTGCATACAGTAGTAACCTGTATTAAGGTGTCTAAGTTCTGTGTTGCTTTTTCTAGGTGTTCAACCGATGACACGGCTCAGTACACTGCTGTGGCTATGAATATCCACGGACAGGCCTCGTCTCAAGCCTCTGTTATTGTCAAGAGTACGTTGTCCCATTAGTTTCTGTTAGCATTGGCTGGACAGTTTGACCACTAACATTGGTTACTTATTCACTTAGTTGCAATTTGGACTAGATTACAAAAATCCATTCCACATATGCTTCAGAATAACAATGACAGGTTTCAATGATAAAAGTTATGATAAAGTCTAAACTTACATTTAAAATAATAAAATATGATGTAATTTTTGGGGTATAAAAGCTCAGTAAAGTGTGTTTTTATCCTCCAGAATACAGGGGGGAAGAAGAGTCTTGTGTGTATGCATGGCTGCCTTATACTGGTAAGCTACTGAAAACTGTATTGTAGCAGGCCATATTTAAATATTTACTGTTGGAAGAAGCTAAATTAACAATAGAGCTGGCTTTCTATCTTGTTCTCTCCCTTTCTCTCCACCTACATGTATGTGGCCTTCCTCTCTTTTGTTCCTCAAGCTGGCATGCTTCCTGAGGTCCAGTTCACTAAGATCAATATTACTTTCCTGGAGAAGTTTGTGCCGGTGTTTGCTACCGAAGGAGAATCTGCTACTCTGAGCGCTACCATGATCTGCAACCCCAACCTGGCCAACCTGCAACCTGAGGCTCAGTGGTACAGAGATGGTAAATCTTATACTGTCTGAGCAGACTGATAGTGTACAGTGTACTTAAATCTCAAAACTCATTATTAAATTAAGTAACAACAAAGTGTACATAATAGCATAATGTATTCACATTGTTTTACTGTATGCATATTTACTTAAATGTCTTTTCTTTTTTTTTTTTACTGGACCGCATGTAGCAGGACTGGCCAATATGAGCAGATGACGCTAACTGACTGACTGACCGACATTGTTTCTAAACGCATGCGCTACATTCTAGACAGTAGGTGGTGTTTTATGCACCATGTAGACAGTAGGTGGCAGTAATGCACCACATGCAACATCCCCCACAGGATGTAAGGAGTATTACACACTTTTCAAACCCATCGCAATTTTGGCCTATGGTGTTTGCTCATGCCAGCAGCCGTCTGAAAGAGGCTTGCCTAGTTTTTATTTTTTAAGATGACCGAATATAATATCTGACAATTGTAGAAACATTATACTGTACCATGTTATGGAGTTGAAGCCTGTAAGAATTGAACATTAATTATAACTGCAATGTTCTACTTTGTCTAGACACTCGCCTGTTTGACTCTAAATGGGTGAAGATTGAGACTGGCAGAGGATTCACCAAGCTGACCCTTCCTAACGTCTTCAAAGATGACGAAGGGGTCTACACACTGCGAATGGTAACCAGAGGAGGTGTGGCTGAGCACAGTGCATTCGTCTCCGTTGCAGGTAATCAATACAGGAGAAGTACGGGAATTAACTTGTTATGTTATGGTTAGTTCATAAATTGCAGGTTTTAATGAAGGTTTAAACACTGTTGTGGATGGTCAAGCATGCAATGTAGAAATTAGTAGTATGCAAAAACGACAGTTTTATTTCTCGAATTTGCAATAAAAAAATACAAAAGAAATGAATGCATGAGTACAATATAAGAAGGGGATAAAATGCAAAAGATAATGGCATTTTTAATCAGAGGAAAGAAAAACACTAATATGCATATGTTTCAGTTTAACCTCTGCTGTTAAGCATGGCGTTACATTGCCTCTCCCTCTATAGACGGTCCATCCCCGGTCGCTGGAGCCCCTGGAGCTCCCATGGACATCAATATCCACGACGCCAACAGAGATTATGTCATTGTTTCTTGGAAGCCCCCTAACACCACCACAGAGGGTCCTATCCTGGGATACTTTGTAGACAAGTAAGAGAGATGTTCTGACCTGTTTTTTGAGGTGTGGTGAAAGTCTGTGTCCTTCAAAATGGCTATATACTGTATGTTGTATTGCATTTGAAATAATGTTAAGCAACCTGAATGCATTTGGTGAAGTACACCCTTCCTAGACAAAGTCATGGGAGGGCAAATACTATTCTGACAATGAAAGACTCATTATTTATTCCTGGTTTTACTATCCTGATTGAGTATCCCTGTGGTTAACTTGTTCTGCTTATGTAAAGGGCTTCAGTACTGTAGATATACTGTAATATTTAGTTTAATAAATACTTATATCCTCTCCTCTCCCCCATCTGCTCTCCTCAGGTGTGAGGTTGGAACAGAGAACTGGACACAGTGCAATGACCACCCCATTAAGATCTGTAAATATCCAGTGTCTGGCCTGTTTGAGGGACACTCTTTCTACTTCCGTGTCAGAGCTGTCAATGCTCGTGGAATCAGTAAACCTTCTCGCATGTCTGAGCCTATCGCTGCCATAGATGCTACTGAGTTTGAGAGGCTTCATGGTATGACCTAGTTAGTTAGTACAGTCAATTTAGCTCTTTTTATTTAGTTGGATGGATTCAATGTTTCCTTTTATGCACGTTAAGCCTTTGGGGTATGGTGCATATCTTTTATTTGTTTTTATCTATTATTTATAGCGATAATATGGGCTTGTTTTATGAAAGCATAAATGCTGTACCTTATCCATTTCATATTTAAACATATGACATTTTTCTCTTGTAGTAACAAAACTTGGAGGCAAATTGGATGTGTGTTCCTACCTTGATGATCTTGAAGGTAGGGATAAAACTCAAATAAATAAATAATTGCATTTAAATATTTAGTAATGCATTTCAGTGTTTTAAACTTCCACTGTTATTGCCAACTAAACACATAAACCCGTACACAACAGAAATCATGTACTACAGCCGCAGAAAAAAACTAAGATGCGGTGGGTGTCCTGCTACAAACTCAGCAATAGAGAGGAAATGGTGGCGACTATTTTTAAAGAAGCGCTTTGCTTCTCAGGGCCAATTAGGTTAGGTTGAGTCAGCTGTGTGTTGTGATCAGCTGAGTGGCGACTGACTGTCAGCTGATAGCCGGCAGTGCGTGGACTTCTGTGGCCTGCCAGAACTAATTCAGTGGCGTAAGCGGGAATATATTGTATTAATATAATTATGTATATGGAAAGAGTAGTTAACTTTAAATTAGAATATGAGATATTGTATTTACATTGATTAAGGTACAGAAGTAAGTAACATACATTTGCCTTAATTTCAAGCCGGTTAATGAATTAACAAAATACTTTTGTACCCTCTGGGAAACTACAGTAATATCAAAACTGTTTAGCTGAAGAAGGTAAATACTGTGTGTGTGTGTGTGTGTGTGTGTGTGTATGTGTGTGTGTGCGTGCATGTGCGTACGTGTGCGTGTAGCTGAGGGCAAGCCCCCAGGTGCTCCATCTGGAATACATGCATCAGAAACAGACAGGAATTATGTGGTTCTGAGCTGGAAGGCTCCAGAATATTCCAGCAAGGCTCCAATGTGGTACTACCTAGAGAAGGTAACTACTGTAACATACATTACTACATACTGTATAATACATAATACATTGCAGATATAATGAGAAAAAAAAGTAAAAATAACCAAACAAACAACTCATAGTGCAGGATTTAATCACTCCAACAGTGTCAACACCAACCTTAAGTTTGCACAAACCTTTGCAGAAGGTTACAGAAATTGTTTCTCCAATCACTAATGGACCACATTACTTACTGTATATCATTTGTACAATTGCTCCCCTGCACACTATATATTTAAACATATTTATAGTCTTGTGTTGTTTATTATTTATAAAATAAAAGCTATTGTACTTGTAAAACTCAGAAAGCGCAATACTGCTGTATTGTACGTAACTCTGTGTTTCTGTCCATAGAGCATGGTAGGCAGTGGGTCATGGCAGCGAGTCAACACCCAGGTTCCTGTGAGATCATCCCGTTATGCCGTGTTTGACCTGGCCGAGGGCAAAGAATACCAGTTCAGAGTTGTGTCTGCCAACATTTACGGCACAAGTGAGCCATCTAAACCAACTGGACTAATTAAAACTCTGGAACTCAAAGGTTAGTTTTTTCCGATCCCTGCAGTGCAGCCCAATGGAGCAAAAATAGTCCAATCTTCTTGTGGTGATTTGTTTTTGTATTACTTATTTCATGTTACCTGCAGGTGTCCCATCAGCTCCTGGTCAGGTTATTGCTACTAGGGAAACAGACACGTCTGTTCTCATCCAATGGGCTGCGCCAAAAGAACCCAACAATTTGATTGGATACTACATTGACCAGTGTGTTCAGGGATCCAAGGATTGGACTTCAGCCAATCACAAGCCTCATAAGAGCACCAAGTATGTTTTGTAGCTTACCTACTTTGGATTCATGCATCATACTGTATTTGCCCTTTGAGACTCATAAAATCATATTGAACCAATATAACAAGCATGCTGTGTACAGTATGTATTGTGGAACTATGATTACTTGTACAGTAGTACTGTACTAGTATAGTATGAATATACCATTTGTGTTTGTCAGTTAGAAAAGTGGTGGTCTTTCACAGGCCGTTTGCTTTCTGTGGCTTAAAGAGTGTAATTATATGAGACTTTCCTTATTGTAATGCAGCCACAAGCCAGGCCATAGTAGCAACCTTGATACAATTTGTAATACAAAGGTACGGTTATTTTTGGAGCTGTTTGAGGTTAAGCATCATTGTCAAGGCTGGCCCATGGATAATACCCAGAACCCTTTGTCTGGGAAGAAGACCCCCTCTCTCCCCGATTTTCTCTGACCCCCTAGGCTACCCGGCCTGTGTTACAAAACCAGGCCAGTGTCCTTCCTAACCTGCCCACCTCTGGATCCTCTCAGGCTGTGATGATCCAACGTCATGCCGTGTCTGTTTCTGTCCCGCTAGGTTTGTGGTGAGTGGTCTGACCACAGGGGAGAGCTATATTTTCCGTGTCCAGGCCATTAATGAGCTCGGTCTCAGTGACGAATCTCAGGAGTCCTCTCCTCTGTCCGTTAAAGCTGCACTCAGTCAGTATTTACCAACAGCTACTGTACATCTGCTTCTGTTATAACGCCATTACTTAATGACGTATAAGAGAATAACAATTTCATGATCTGCTTTTCTAGCCAACCCCTCTTCTCCGTATAACATTGCAATGTTGAACTGTGACGGCCATTCCATGGTCCTGAACTGGAAGAAGCCTCTCTTCTCCGGCGGTGCAGAGATCACAGCGTATTACGTGGACAAGAGACGCAGTGGAACAACCACGTGGAGGGAGGTTCATATACCACCTGTTACAGAAAGACTGTATAAGGTATGAATTCTGAATACTGAATTCCAGGAGCAAACCTTCTGACCAAAGCAAAACTCTGGTGATAGGCTTGGTGGCTGCCCCAGGATGGTGGAGGTTATATTACAGTAACGTTGTATTTGACAGGTGGACAGTTTGACAGGAGGAGCTGTTTATCAGTTCCAGGTCTACGCAGCCAATCTGGCTGGCCTGGGAAAGGCATCTACACCCTCCGCTAACTTCACCTGTGAGGCCTGGACTATGCCAGAGCCTGGTTAGTGCAACCTGTTTTATATTTGTATGTATCTATTCCTGTTTACCAGTGTGTATAAAATATGTCTATAAAGCATACTATACTGTATAATATACAGTAACAAATAGAGGAGTCCCTTTGGAATACTTCTAAGGGACTGTGAACATGTCTTGACACTAATAGTACAGTACTTTCATGATATTTCACATGTAGAATTAAACAAACATTGTTTGTTTACCTCTCTGTCTCTGTCTGTCTGTCTGTCTGTCTGTCTGTCTGTCTGCTTGTGCATCCCAGGCCCAGCCTTTGACCTGAGAGTCTGTGAAGTGAGAGACAATTCAGTGGTTGTTCAGTGGGAGAAGCCTGTGTACTCTGGTGCTTCAGCGATCTCAGGCTATCAAGTGGAGTATGCTAAGAAGGGCTCTTCTGAGTGGACCACGGCCAATGAGAAAACTGTCAGTCACCGCTTCTTCAAGGTGTGTTCAACATTAGGCAAGGCCTCATCGCTGAAGCTGGCTTCAGTATCGACTGCTCCCCTAGTCTAATGTTTTATATAAATATATACTTTTGTTTTTGTATGGACATCTTTGTGCTACTAGGACTTTTTTTCTTTACATTCAAGTTATTTGTGTTTTGTTAAAACCAATGACATTGCATTAAACTGTGCTACACTGCCATCTAATGGACAAGGTCTGGTAAGACCGTGCTGAATCTGCAACCGTTTGTTATGCTCTACAAATATGTATCTTAGTCAATTGGACCACCTTCAACTAATTAACAACAAATGTTTTACTGTGATTTCATAAAACATACAATAGCAGCTTATTGGACCACCTTTAACCAATCAGAAAGTGAACCACTTGGGACCTGTTTTCTATACACAATTTCAACCATTTTATTACATATGAGACAGACAACATTTCATTCACTGGTATCCAGTGATCCCTGAATAATTTAGAAAGTACCCTGTTTTTTTCTTGCCAAATAAATGAGATGCAGAAATTGCTTGTTATTTTCCAGTGATTATGGCCAGTCCAAAATATACCCCTGGAGGATGACTGTGAATGTGATCATTGACTAGATACCTGCTGCTATCCATTAAACATCCCCACACTCTCCTGTCTGTCTCCTAGGTAACAGGATTGCAGAAGAGTGAAACCTACGTGTTCCGTGTTCGTGGGGTCAACGAGGCTGGAGTGGGCATGGCCTCTATGACCTCAGACCCTGCGACCGCCAAAGCCCTGCCTGGTAACATTGGAACCATAGATATACGAATAAATATAAGATGGTGCATTGTAATGCAGTTCAAATGAAAGCAAACATGGAACACTGTCTACCATGCATGGCCTGAAACAAAGTCAATTTAACCCAAAACTGTTTGCTGCAGAAATACCGTTGTGGCCTCAGATTGATCGTACTGTAGATCATTTAATTATTAATGTAATATTCTTAAAATACCCATTAACCTCCCCAGAAAGAAATTGTGAAATCTGTGTACTTGCATGGGACGCTTTGTCGTTCTGGCCTGCATAAAGGATGAACCTTCCCCCCTTCCAAAAATCAAATGTGGAAGTGCTGTACATTGAACCTTCTCTGTTAAATTCCATTCGCTCTGTTGGAACTGACAGACTAGCAGATTGTTTGTGTTGCTTTTAAAGGGACTGGCAATTCAAATTGAAATAGCATATTGCACGTACAGAGCCCGCTTCCTTGACTTTCATGGGCCACGCACACACACATTACACATGCACTAACATGCACGTGTGGTTGACCCAGCTACTGTATGAAAACATAGAACAGAGGAGTTGGCATTACAACACTTTCTCTGCTCAGGACGCAATAACTCCACTCTATTTTTACATAGATAATAGGTGTTTGCTGTTACATTAATGTTGAAAATATTGTATATATCCACATTTAACTCTCCCCATTCAGTATTGTTGCACCTGTCAAGGTGAGACAAATTACACTTTCTATATGATTAATAATGCACGTTGCTGGCAGGCATCAGCACATTTCCAGCCTAGTGTTAAACATCAACCAACTACAGAAAAAAACAAATTATTGATTGAATACACTGTATTTCTCAGAAAACGATGTACTTGCAACCTTAATTACATAGTTAGAGTATGTTTTAACAAGCTTCCCTTTCCAAGCACTACAGCGGGTTTCTTCTAACATGAATCTATAACAATATATTTGACGTGTTTCTATTCATTGAGCGTTCTTCCAATCTTACTTCTGGCGACGCAGGTTCCCAAGAGGTGTCCTGTGCAGTAGACGAGAAGTCAGGTGACATTGTTTTCTCATTCGAGTCCTGCCAAATGAATGTGGACTCTCAGTTTGTCTGGAAGAAAAACTATAAAGAAATCACAGACTTCTCCAAAGGAATTGTGGTCAAGACAGAAGGCAGCCAGTAAGAACACAAGCTCGCACACACACACACACATACAGTTGTATGTGATTTGAACAGATAATTGTAATAATTAGACAAAGTGTAAGCTCTCATTTCGATATCCTTTGCACCTTTTCTGGCCATTTTCATCTTCATCTCCAATTGTTTCTTTGTGTCTTGAACCACTAGATCGAAGCTGATCTTTAAGAACCCTGATAAGGAGGACTTTGGCACATTCTCTGTTGCTGTTACTAACACAGATGGCGTCTCATCCAGCTGCTCACTAACTGCTGAAGGTAGCTCTTCAGCCAGCCCTATCTTGTCATGACCTGGTCATAGGCTAATAGCCGTACAAGCTACCTTATTAACCCTTGTACAGGGCCCACAAGACCTGCTGTGTGACTGAGAGTCCTGACCCGAGATTGAAATGTAAAGTGTGTGAAGTGTTAGAGAGTGCTGTAAGTCTGATTCCTGGGATATGATGCCAAAGCTAAATCATCTCATGAACATTTTGGTATAACCATGCAGCCAGTGCCATGTACAGTATACAGGCATTATGATCAAATTACATAGAGGGAGATGAGACTGTACACTATGTTGTACAATTCATCCATCCATCTTCATCCGCTTATCCAGAGTCAGGTCACGGGGTTGTACAATATATTTAGATAATATATACTGTATATTATATTTGTATATATATTATATATTATTTCATTAAATAATGTACAGTATGGGAGTGTGAGTAGTTGTCAGTGTATTCATGATATGAACATTTCATGCAGTTTTGTATAGTTCACATTTACATATCCAGGGCAGTGTAGGAATAGTGTGAGGAGAATTAGAATATCTTATTACACCTTAAAATGTGTACTCTCAGTAAATGTGTTTCTTTGTTTATTTTTTATAGAATTGGAAAAGATGATGGCTCGTAGCTATGATATCAGACACCCAAGTAGGTCTCTCTTTCTTTCCTTTATTAGTCTTCTTTCTTGGTTTCTATCTTTGTTTTAACGTCTTATTGTCTTTGAAATCCACTCTCTGTTCTTTGTTCTTTAAACAATGGACTTTTTATTTTATGTTCAAGAGCAATTGTTTTTTTCAATTGATAAAACAAGTCTTACCTGCGTTTGCATCACTTACTTCACCTCAATCTTCTCTCTTCTCTTCTCCTCTCCTCTCCCTATGTATCTCCCTATATAGTCATCCCTCTGAAGTCAGAGTTGTCCTATAAGATTTTAGAGAGAGGCAGGATGAGGTTCTGGCTCCAGGCTGAAGAAATCTCTTCCAACATCACCTACAAGTTCTTTGCTAACAACAAAGAGCTGTCTGGGGCTGCTGTAAGTTTCAATATATATGACGGCTGGGTGAACGGACTGACAGATTAATGGATGGACGGCATAATGAGTCAATTAAATGCTTGAATAGAGAAAGCAAAAGAGGATCTCTTCAGCGTCTCCTCTAACTGACGTGCCTGCAGCTTATAAAGTGGATGTGGGGATAATTGCAGGAATTGTATTGTATTTTCTAACACTGTTTCTGTCATATTTGACAGTGACCTGGGTAGGAAGAGTATTGTGGGTGTAGCTAAGGAGTGGTACTTTGTAACACTGACTCTCTGCTCTTTGACAGTGACATGCCTTGGTACATGTAGAAATAATATTACAGGTATCGCTTAGGAGTGAAAAATGTGAAATCACCAAAACACATTCCTTTTTTGAACATGCATGTCGAATTTGTGGGAAAGAGACAAATGGGAGAGAAAATTGGATGTTAAGGGTATAATTTACAGCATTTTCAACATCGCAAGTCACGTTTAAAATGATAACATAATAATTAATTTTGAGTATAGCAGTAAATTGCCATACCTGTACTGTACCTTATATATTCCGTCTTTCTCTTTGCAGCCCAACAAGATGGGTCATGATGTGGCTACAGGTGTAATTGAGTTCATCCTGGATCATTTCACAGAGGAAAACGAAGGGACATTCACCTGCCAGATAACAGATGGAGGAGGCAAAGCTCAGAGCTCTCTGGTTCTGATTGGAGATGGTATGCACACCTCCTGTGTGCTGTGCGCATTCCCTCACTCTACTGTTGATTGTAGATTGATATCAGATGCAAATAGAGATTACAAGCATCCTGTAGCATGCTAACCCCTAGCCACAATGAACAGAGCTAATTCAGAGATGTATCTGTGTTTAGAGGTGTAGTTCCCAAAGCAATCACAGGAAATGTCAACATTTTAAGATGTGATCTGACCCTGACAAACAGCAGCTTGCAAGGGAAAGACAGGTCTTCTGATTCAACCTAAAAAGTTGTCTTTGTATTCATAATTTAAACGATCAGTAGGAATGGATAATATATATATATATATATATATATATATATATATATATATAAA
>JAODUH010052021.1:0-18798 GCA_027564835.1 Typhlichthys subterraneus
AATGTCCCCTCACTCGCGAACAAGACCCCGAGGTACTTGAACTCCTTCACTTGGGGTAAGGACTCATTCCCTACCAACCTTTGCAAAACAGACAAATTTGACTATTTGTCTCATTTGACTTTAGAGTCTATTTGAGGTTAGCTGAATGCATATATTATAATGCAAATGTTTAAAAATAGTAAGCACACACAGTAGCACCACACACAGTACACGGGCTCAGTACAACTGAGCCCGTGTACTCAACCACATTAAAGGTATGATCAGTAATTTTTGCTAACTTCGAGCTAAAATCAAAACGCTTTCGGTCCTCGGCGGCGTCTCACACGTTGAAATAGCATTGTGAAGTAATGCGTAGTGTGGCTTTGTTGATACGGGCGGTGTTCACCACTTTGTTTATGTTACTATTTACAGAGCCAGGGCTGTGTCGAAGTATCTAAACTAGTGAAATGCGAGGAGATATTAACAACTGTTTACCCCTAGTTTAGTGTACCATTAACCGGTAGCACTTACGGGTTACTGTGAAATACTGTAGGCTTATCCACTTTCTTCTAACTCAAGACATTCCAGTGCTATTGCTGGAAATGTGTTCTTCCAATTTCCCAGCCTGTGTATTTTTCTCACTTGCTCAGTAAGCTAGTCAGTCAAATAAGCCCTTGGCCAGTGCAAACCTTGTGGATTTGGCTGGTCCCTTCTCTAATGGGGCCCAGTTATAGACGAGGAACTCCAACACTGCCTCGTGCCTCTTGACTTCAAATTAGACTGGAGCCACTCCTGTAATCAGAGGACAATCAGATTGTGTTGCTAGCCTAATACCAAACCTTCTGCCATCAAATTTACATTTACATTACATTATGGAGTATTTATTCACAGAGGGCTGTGGCGGTGCACCCTGAGTGGAATGACAGATGAAGCTAATGCGCTTTTTGCATCCGCAACGGATGGAGAGGCAAAATCAATCGCATCTAAAGCCCATTTTACTTGGGCTGTTAGAAAGCCTGTGGATGCGTGCTACGGTGTAGGTAGAGCTCCAAGATGGGACGCATCGGAGGAAGGCTATCATTTTCCGCTTGCCCTTTTCATTGGGTGATTGACAGCTAATGTCAGTGACCAGAAGAAAATTGAGGAAAATGCATTTGTAGAGGCTGCGCTTGAGGTGTGTGTGTGTGTGTCTGTGTGCATCTCTGTGTGTTTGTTTGTTTGGAAAGGAATACCAGCGTCACTCAGAGAATGTCTCTGTGATTAGGTGTACAGGGCAGGGATGGGTGTGCGTGTGTGTTATTGCACAGACAAGCATGGCATTTTCTTCCTGTCCCAGGGCCTGGGTCAGTCTGGGATGAGAGGCTTTCAGCCCATCCAGTTAGAGCATCACATTGTATTATTCATAAGACATAAACAAGGCACCAGGGACTGAGGTAGGATTTGAAGCAGGCGGACAGAAGACGTTGCCTTGCTGTCGTCATCTTAGAGTTAAAACACGGCTCTTGTTACCTGCCTTCAGAAAGCATTCAGTGTGAAATGCTCCACCTCTGTTTTATCTGCAAACAATGGGTAAAGTGTTCAAATGGTAATTGTTTATATCCAGACATAAAACACTTAGTGTACCTTTAACATATTGTGACAAACCTTGTAATTACAGCTTGTGATGTATAATTTTCACATATACTGTCACAATCTGCCTACCTGCAGATTTATTTACCCGCTTCTTATCGGCCTTCTGGAAACAAACAGTTTCACTCCATTTTGTGTGTTACTTTACGTTACCCACTCAGCCAAGGTAGTGGCTTAGGTGACCTTGTTGTGATGGAGCCATGTTTAACGCCATAATGAAACTCACCCTTCTATCCCCCTGCCCATCATATAAAACACACACATGAACAGAAAAAGCAATCAACAGACTGTATGTCATGTTGGTGAGGTCAGGGTTTGGAGTCTTGGGACAGATGCTGTGGCTCCATTGGGCAATAAAGATGAATTGTGTGCACAGAATAGGTAAGCATTTTATGGAGCCATGGGGACTGTTGGCCCTAGCAACTGTATTTAGATTTACATTTATAATACTCAGCTCTAACTGTGCATGAATGAAAGCCTGTTTGTGTGTGGATGTGAAATATATTTATCCTTCTGTATGGCAAACAATTAGGTCTAAAAACACTCACCCTAGCTTGTGAATAATGACCTAGCATGTTTATATTTCTGTGATTATTCTACCTTATCAACTGAGGTTCAATATGCAGTCTTCCATTCATATTATTATTATTATTTGTATTATTATACAATTTACATTTGAACTATTTAAATGACCATGACCAAACTATTTAACTGTTCTGGGTGTATGCTAAGGTGCCATTTTCTTGGAAGTTTCTCAAAAGCCTAGTTCTTAGTTAGTGTCAGCTCTTTCTGTGTGCACACCACAATATATAAAAAAGCCTTGAGTCTGTTAAATATGACATTCACTGACTTTCTGTGCACTTTATCAGACTCAAGTCCCCTAGGTACAGGTTTGTGTTGGCGCCCTTTAAACCTCACCTTTAACCTCCCTTCAATCTGGGGTGTCTTACATTATCCAGGTTGCCCAAGTAGGAATATGCAGCCCATGTTCCAAGCTCCTTGGCTTTGCCGTCCCTGCCACACCACCAACCTACCAAAACTAGAGCAATTTAAGTCACGTTGACTCCTTTATTGGTGCCTCCTTAAAGTGCAAATAAATCAAAATGCTCTCATCTTAAAAGGCGATACCTTATTTTCCCCGGTGTATATACGCTGTATGGCATTAACCACCTGCTAAAGTGTTATATTGGTTGTTTACTGATTTCACACCTGGCAGGGTCAGTTGGACAACTCTTGCCAAGGATGGCACTAGAGAAGTTTTCTGTCCCGTTGTTCTGATTGGACCGGACTTCCCGTTGGCTTACTCAAGTGTCTCCTTGCGCATTAATTAAATTAACACCGTGGCCATAAAGTCGGATCCAGCACTCTCAATTTAAACTGTGTGTGTGATCGCCATGTCCCTCACAACTTCTGCCTCAATAGCAGTAGATTTGCTTACCTTTAAAACACAACAGGCATGCCATTTGTATTGTTGTGAGTGTAAGGGCTTTTCTCATGGGCACAACAGGAAACCTTCCAGGCACTAGTCAGTGTCTTTAGGTTACCCTGTGTGTAAACCTACAACACAACCACTATCTAGGTAAAGATTAGACAGGTTCCTTTGACAGGTTAGAGTAAAAGGAAGGTTAAAGAGTTTAAAATAGAAATACATCAATCAATCAATCAATCAATCTTTATTTATATAGCACTTTTTATACAAATTCATGTAACACAAAGTGCTTCACACTACAACATCATTAAAAACAATACAAAGTGAGTAAAAACAATACAATATGTAATAAAAAAAACAAAAAAAAAGTAATATCACCACTCATGTTACACTCAACTGTTAACAAATGTTACATGTGTTTTACAACTACTAATCAGTATTTGGCTTAGTATAATGGCTAAACCTACTGCCCTTTCATACAGTATATTAATTCCATTTGCATGTTCTGTATTTCTGGTGCCTATGAAGCCTCCCTTAATAAACTACCTCCCTTTTATCTGTGGGTATTGTCAAAGAACCCTTTAGCAAGGCACTCTATACTATCTTGTTCTCAAATGTATCATTTAGTTCTCATGTGATTAACGCTGCTCTGTGTTTCGTAAGATCATACTTTGTGGACAGCAGTGTTTCTGGGAATAAAACACATGCCCGTTAGGTTAGGTTAAGCTCTTAAAACATACGAGAGGCCTAGATATTAAACAGGTTTGAGAATGGAGGCATTATAGCCCTTTTACACCAAGTGCGAAAAAACGGAGGTTGATATTTTTACATCTGAATATTTACTGAAGGCCCACTGAAGGCGTCTAAGAGATGCAAGAGTTTAGTTCTTTTTAATGGAGCAACACCCACTTGCAGCGTCTTTGCGCATGTCGCCAAGGTTTAGAACATTCTATTTCTTGGGCGACAAGCTATAAACATGCATTGAATATCTGCAGGTGCCTTTTTGTGATAGTTTACATCACAACCAACTGATGCACTAATGGAGTAGAGGAAACTCCACACAACCTACTCCAGCCGGTCCGAGTTGTAGTAGGTTGTGAATCTGTCTACTGTTAGTGAGTATTGTAGAATATTAATAGCCTATATAAATAAATTGAGTGCCACCAAATTAGGTAGCCTACCAACTCCAAATACCTGTTTCTGTAATAAGCTATCCCAGAGCGTCTGTTAGGCTACTGTATGTTAACATCACTGTTATACGTTGCTGTATGTTTAAACAAGAAAATGAATAACCATGCGAATGCCACTGTTTTGGCCAGGAGTAGCAGAAACTTCAGGTCTTATATGGGCAACTAGCGTACCATGTAATGCCAGTCCAATTGTGTTTATAAAATGAACAACTGTCAAACAGGCCTATTAACATACTGTAATCATATCAGAGGTTTTCCGACATACCATGGCCATGTGTTGTCTTAAATATATTTTTGATGTTTATCATAGCCTTTACTGGCTGAGTATAATGTAAACAGTTCTGCTATTGTCATGTGACAATGGTTCTTTGTGAATGGCTAAACCCATTTAATCGCCTGGTGAAAGTTTGAAAAATCGACCTTGAAGCAAATAAAACGTTGCATTTTCGCATCACGAGCATTCACGTTGTGTGTGTTTGGTGTATGTTTTTCATTACGTTCGTGTTATGCTTGGTGTAAACGGGACTTTACTGTACATTTTATATGTTTCTGTAAAGGAAAAGAATCAGGATTGAAGATAGTGAGCAGAACAAGTTCTTTTGTGGCCGCTAGGGCTAGAACCACATATTGACCAACTCTCCCTGGATTTTTACTCCCAATCAATCTCTAGTTGCTGCGATGCATCTATCCAGTTCAATGTGATTGACAGGTCTGAGTCAATTCCACTAGTCATTGATGAAACCACAAGAAAAAAAGGAATTGAGAAAAACGAAATTGGATGTGTGTCGACGTGTGGGGCTGCAAGTGTGTGTCAGCGTATGGTACTGGGACTTTTAATCTCCCTCCATATCATCAGCGTAGAATCAATTTGAGTAAGCAGCTGTCAGATGTTTGTGATTGCCGATAGCACCACCGTCACTTACATACAATGGCTAATCGTGATTTGTCATCTCTCCCACGTTCAGCCTCAGAGACGCGACGCAACCGCGCAGATATTTATCAGCGTAGCGTTTACAGTCTGTGATAACCCGTGTTGCTTTACAAGCTCAGTGCCTGCGGGTTGCATCACCTACCTCGCTCCCGTTGAGCAAGTGCTCGTGTTCACGCCCCCACCGTGCCCCTTTAATAGCAGGGGGATCCTCTGTCATTTGCTCCACCCCTCCCTGCCAAATGTAATGCACTTTCTCCCTCACCTTTCCTTCTTATCAGTGCAACATCTTCGAGGTGTGGGACTCGTCAAAGAAAAGCAACACATGCATACGCCCACAAAACCCCAAAATAGCAATAAGGAAAATCCCTTGGGTGCATTGAGGACGTAGAAGGAGAGAGGGTCTGCTACGAGGTTTACAGAGACTTATCAGCATTTTTGCAGAAACACAGATGGCAGAAAAGAAGAAGAATTCCAGGCCAACGGATTGAGCTTCACACGTGTGGAAAATATCTGAGCCCACAAAATGTCCAGACTAAAGACTTAGTTGTGTGTCAAAGTGTGTTATGGAAGGCATTCTTACCCTCAAGACATAAGACATTGAATCACCACACTTTTACACACACAGTTACGGCACTATTTACCATCTGTGTGAAGTCTTCGACAACAGATGGATCCACAGGCCTGATGCTAGATGCTGGCATCTACATCTAAACAATGTGGGGAAATTCATTTTATTTTTTCCATGGTGCACTACTTCCATGGTTGACTGAACAAACTATAAAGAAAGTGGAAACATCAACGGTGAACAAAACCAACAAAAAACGCTATGAAAACGAAGAGACAGTAAAACTGTTGGGGAAAGGACATTGAAGGCTAAAGGGGGCAAAGGCAAGCTAAGTAAAGCTGAGGAAGTGAGAAGTTGAGAGATACAGTAAGAGATGGAGGCGAGGGACTGGAAAGCAATACAAAACAATAGCAAGGATTAAGGGTCGGAAACAATAATTTGTTAGAAAAAGTCAAGGTAAGACTGTATTGGTTTACCTTTGACCTGTCTCTTCAGATTGACCATAATGGCCATGCTCAGAAAAGATAATCCTGTTTTCTCTTGCTCCCCAAAATGACTTCTGAAAGGAGAATGATTGGAAGACTAGAAGAGAAAGGTTTCTATTCTAGGGCCCTACCTAATGCTCTTCTGTAATTCACAGTAATTCCGCATAGAGTACTCTACAGTACCTTTACAGATCATACTACTGCTGCAAAATAATTACAATGTTATAAATAATATTATTTATTTATGCATCTATTCATTGCTATTTATATATTTAATTCATATACATTTATTGTAATTTATTATTCAGTAAAATGTTACAGATTAAAGATAATAGGGGCAATGTGAGTCCCACCTTATATTCTGTTAACAAAATAATCGCATTAAAATGTTTTAAAAAATGATCTTGAGGCATCCTCCCTGGAAGTAAAACAGACGATCTTGCCATATTCAATGTGCCTTTTCTGACATTGAATCAGTGTGTGCCGTTAATGTCTAACTGCTATAATTGGTACAGTAGTTTGTGCTGAACAAAGTTCATCGTTATCTGAGGGAGTAACTACTGTAGGTGTTACTGTTTCCAAGGTAACCCACCTGGCTTACTGTATGTTAGACACTATATGTATTATAAGAACTGGATAATACTTGTCAGAATGGCTACAATTTTATTTAAAGGTGGAGTCAGTGATATTGGATATTTGAATTTGATAAAAATGGAGAGAAAAAAACTCTCCCTTCACTGCCATAGTAGAATCTCCACTTCCCAAAAGAAAAACATATGCTTTTTTGATTTTCATCACATCCAAATAAATTGATACAGTGAACAGCTTGTGTCCAGTGTTTCTGGTGACTTGTGGGAGATCGTGTTCATTGTTAGTCAGCAAAGACTTGAGAAAATTGGATTAACAACCGTCCAGTATTTTCTAAACCATTGGCTGTGCCATACAATGTACTGTTGATTCCAGTTACATTTCTCTGGTATATTCTTTATAATTTATTTGTCTTAGTGAAGTGAAGTTATTATTAGCCCATCACTGTATTTGCTATATGATTCTGATCTCTGTTTCATTCCTGCATACCATGTGCATCTACATTCTACTAATATGTACCAACAAAACAGGTATGAAGCATTACAGAGCATATGGCTTATTTTTTCTGATAGCTTAGTATTAAACATACTTCTCTCAACCCTTGGCACCTCATTTCTTATGAGCATCCCAGGGTATAGAAACACTCTTACATTTCTGGCGCCAAGCAGCACAAACGCAGGTGTTTTTGCTAGTTCAGGACTGGCACAGTTGTCATTTTTCCATCCAGCGCTCACGTTGTTTAAATGGCCAATACACTTGCGCCTCTTGGTGTGTGTGTGTGCATGAGGTGTGGTCTAGAGCATTGCTAGACCACACCTCATGTTTATTAATAATAATAATAATCATTATAATTATAATAATAATAACAATGATAATAATAATAATAACTCTTTATTTATATAGCACTTACCGAATTGCATATTCAAGTTCTTTACAAAGAGAGAATACATGCACAGTTGTGCTTCCCATACAGAAATACAGAGAAACAACATTAATAAAAATGGTTAAAGGAATCAGATTAAAATAAACAGGTGCATAAGGTATTTCCCTTATCCTTTTTGTTTCTGTCAGATTACCATTAGCAGTTTAAGGGATATGAATGGTTAAGGGAATACAATAAAGATACATAAAATTATACTGAAATGACATAGAAATAAATGGAATTAGATGAAATATAAGATCATTTCAAAATGTGTCCTTTTTGTTGCTATGTCAAAATGCAGCACCATGCGTATAGCGCCATGCTAATCTATTGGAGGAAGTGCATATTCCAGTAGCAGTTTAGTTATCAGTATATGTCTTTTATGGCTGGTTATATCCCCTTGTACCCACTAACCAGTGTATGAATTATCAAAACTCCCAATACGCATACTAGGGTGCTGTATTGCCTCAGATACACAGTACATTCGTAGTTGTAAGAATAAAACATTCTGCTCTGTTCTCAGGTCAATAATTACATGCTATCCCTAAGAAACAGTTAATCTATAGTAAGGAAATATAATTACACTGTATTGGTTAAAACCTAGTTTACAAAAGTAATTTGGCAACATTAGCGTTCTCTTTAATACTCTGTGAATAATAATCTATAGCTATCTATTGATGTCTGCAGGCCACACATTATTCCTAGTGTTGAGAACTCCACAGGGAGCTCTTAATGTATTCATATACAGTCATGATCCTCTCATAGCTTAAGCAGCCTTTGTGTTGTGCAGAGAATGATATTTTGAGCTTTGTGTGGGTGAAGTGAAGACGAAGCATATTATGCAGCGAGTATGGCACAGCATAAGGGAGAATGGAGCTGTCACACAGTATCAGCAGAGTCACTGACTGGGTCTCGAACACCTAAATGACAAGGAGGTATAAAATGTCACTTGTTTCGTAAGCTGTGTTGTACACACTTAAGATGGGCATACACTGTGCAATGAAAACGATTGCACCCGATTGTAGCCTGCACACTGCACAGTCAAATCGCCTGTCCAGACGGTTGAGTCCTCAAGGTTTTGTTGTTCACAATCTACGGACAAGCCCGACTACTCACACTGTACGAGATAAGCCTGTCGGCCCCTTCCAAAGCTCCTCCGAGGCAGAGAGAGGTTAAGCAAAGAAGATGAAGCCGTCGTGCTTTGCTAGATTACAAAATTCTAAGTTTAAAGATGTATAGCCAGTAGCCTAGGCCTCCGTCATTACAATAACAGTAAAACTTTGTTCCCGCACTCCCCAGCAATGAAGTTAATAATAGCCTGTAATAAATAAGCCTAGATGCTATATTAATAAAAACATTACTCATGATAAGGAGTAAATAGGTCAGACCTAAATGTCTCACGTCATAAATAAGGTCGTACATCGGAAGGTCTGGAGCCGTTAATCGCTCCTCGCTCCCCTCTAAACTGCACGACAAACGTCGCCTGACAAGCCGAATTTCGGAACTGACTCTTAATAATGACTTCTGCGGTACAGAGATCGGGCCAAAAACGTGCGTGAAGTCGCACAGTGTATGCCCAGCTATATTGTAGCACAAAGCACATTGTAGTCTAATGTTACTGCTGTTAGATTTAAGACGCTGTTCCTTCAAAGATTTGTTTGCATTTATCTTATACTGTGGCATCTGTATTCCCAGTTATTAAAACAATAATTCACAAGGTCTGTTGGATTGGGCGTGTGCTAATGCTTGGCAGAATTATGCGATTTCCTGCTATTTTAAAAGGCAGCGAGTAGGGCCTAATGTTTTATGTTTATGCATCTGTACTGGGACCTCCTCATAAACCCCCATACTGTAAAAAGACTATTGCCTGAGAAACAGCCTAGCTATGCAGCTATTCGTAATCATACATTCTATAGTTTGCTCGGTTATACCTCAGAACATTTTTATTATAGTCCTTGAATTAAACTTGAAACAAACCATTGATATGCAAATATTGTATTATCAACAGACATATATTGAATGAATGAGAAAATTGGTTCTAAATGTCAGTTCAGTTGAAAAGGCTACCTTTAGATGGGAAATCGATTTTAAACAAGACCCATTCAAAGTTCAAAGATGTATAGTCAGTAGCCTAGGCCTACGTCATTACAATAACAGTAAAACTTTGTTACCGCACTCCCCAGCAATGAAGTTAATAATAGCCTGTAATAAATAGGCCTAAAATGTGACAAATAGACACATTTTAAATACTCATTTAACCTAAGAAAATGTTGTATCACTAAGTAATAGTTAAAGTTTTTTTAATTGAATTGAAATTCCAGATTAATTCAGTACACACACAGCATTGGATATTTCTACTGTCATATTTGTTTCACTCCAGTGGCATCCTATATTTGGAGATGAAAGTGGTGTGGCAGGCTTGATATGATGGTGACACTTGAGTTCAAAAGCTTGTCGCATTTGAAGAGTGATACTGCAAAGGAAGTTATTTTTAAATCCACACTGGAAGCCCGTAACCAGATGTGTACAGTTGAAGTGGGCTTTGAGGTACTGACAATTAAACAATATTAATGAATGTATTAGAAAGTATTTGCTAGGTTTTGAGATTATATTGTACTGGCTGGATTAATTACATTCTAATTGAACTGGATACTACAGATACAGTATTACCAATTTCAATATCAAAATATAAACATGGTAAAGTAGATTTTCTTCTTTTCTGTACTTTGAGATGGCTGCATGGGCTCAGCATTAATATTATAGCTGCCTGGAGCAAGGACATATATAAAAATATTTTTCTTATTTTATTCTGAACACATTGAAGTGTGTATAGTCAACTATATATTATATAATTCGTCTGGTTGGCGTGACGTCATATCCGGCAGTGGCTTAAGAACTCGGTGACAACTCGGTAACAACAAACGGCTGTGGCCTAGCAACCAAACGTTGGTGAATACAGTGGTGAAACGGTTTCATACGTAGGCTAGCTATTCACATGGGTTTTGCAGAGTCTCTGTTTATTAATTTTTTTATTATGCTGAATTATGCTATTTAGTATATATTCATATTATGATGAGCTCCCCGGCATTGCCATGAAGCATTAATTGACGCAAATTTGGACCACATAGAAAAATGTTTTCACCGAGTTGTCTTACTATGCAATCGTGCAAAGTCCCTTCTGGGCATTCGCCAACCAGAAGAATACAATGTTGTTTTGCATGTCTACCTAGTACATTTGAAGTCATATTCAAGAACATTTGTTGTATTTGGTAATTGTGATAGTACAAGTTATTAATTTATGGGAAATATAAGAACATTGGCAACACTGGTACATTGGTGTCATGGTACGTGATATTGTGACATTGCTCACTTGAAAAAAAAAGTTTAGATTGAACTAAACTTTCCAGCATGGCTGGTCATTAAAACATCCTTTCCACTGTGCCCATTGTGTAGACTTGAGGAGGAATGCAACTCAAAGTGAGATATGTCACCAGTCCAATAGAGGTCATCACTCTTACTCTCTTCATTGGAATTACGGTTCTTTTTTAGAAACCTCTATCTCATCGTCTTACCTTGATATGAGGAAAAGCCATTAACAGTGCCCTCTTTTGATTCCCTGGTGCATTAGGGCTAAAACTGAACCTCTTACAAGTCTGTCTTTAAAACCCCCACTCATACTATAGTCTATATGGTGGAAACTACAGGGAGGTGTGACAAAGCCAGCATTTCCTTTGAAGTCCTCTGCAGGGGGTATTGTAAATTCCAGTTTAATAGCAACAGTACACACACGTGCTGTCATTATCCTCACAATGTACAGTGCTCAGGAGACTTTCCCCCAGGCAGCCCCACACAAATTGGCAATTTCTCAATACAAATGGCTCTCCCCTCCCTTCGCGTGGTTGTCTTTCAATACCTTCTTTCTACCCTGCTCCTGCTACGCTTGCTATTTCAAATAGTGAAAGAGTTATAAAGGATGGATTTTCTTTTACACACACACACACAAACGTGTCATCTTGCATCCTACCCATGCTGTTGCTGGTGATGGGGGTGTAGAACTTGGTTGGTGTGGGGAGGGGCTGTTGGTTACGATACTTTGTGTAGCCTGTCGGCTATAGATTTAGGATGACCGGGTGATAGTGCTAAAGCAGACGTACTGACAGGCTGGTTGTGTGCAATGTGTTTTTTCTGCTTGCTAGTTTCCCAACTCACAATGACATCGCTTCCGCTGGACCTGGTGCAAAGGAACAAAGCCTATTGAACAAATACATGTACAGTATATGAAATATTGTACATGTATGAAATAGTGTTTATGCTCACAGACTTGAGAGGACAGTTGTGTGCAGCCAGGCTACTGGCAACAAAAATAGCCTGGGACTAACCATCTCACAACGAATGCCTACTAACCATCCAAAAGGCAGGCAGCATTAAAAGAAGCTCTGATCAATGTGACACAGGCGCTAAACCCAAATGTTATCTAGGTAAAACAAGCTAAATGATTACCTTCACCTCTACAGGTACAGTATGTTCTGAATGTTTTTAGTAGTGACATGCACTTAGTTTTTCTTTCAATGTGGTCATCTAATATCAACAATGTACTATATAAAACATATATGTTATTGCAGTGTGTAGAGTCTGTATTTGGCATAAAATCAGCAAACAACATTCTCCTAAATGGTGTGCTGCAGCTGCCACCATTATTAGCCTGCCGCCTAACCTTTTGGCTAGTCCTGCCTTAGGACCTGCCTCACTGCACACAGCAATGCTCTGTTTCTCCCTTAGCCTATTAGAGCTTAGTCTACTGCCCACCTGTCTGGCCAGACCATAGCACCACAAACAGCTCTGCAAGCTTGCTGGAAGTGTGATCTCATTGTGTAGCCTGTCTGACTTCTGGCGTTGCCACGACAATGAGGCACAACTTGTGCCCACTCACTCAAGGACTTGTACCTCTCGGGATACGGTTGATAGCTTGCCATGAGAAATGCTGTGGCAGCCATGGCCAGCAACAAACTACAGTATATGTATGTATTCAGACTCATTTGCTTTTTACTGCGTGCTGTCCAAGAATACACCGACCTACATGATTGTGCATCAGTGATCATTATTCTGAAAGGGCAAGATAACCCCATACATGCTACTTTATACTCATAATCATACTCGCTATAACTCTTTGGATCAAAGCCCCTGCCGAATGACCTAATTGTGCAGCAAATTGTTATAGTTTTTTTCTGTCTCTATTGCAAATAATTTATATACAACCACTTGTTCAGCTCTGCATTGTAAACAAACCAACATTTTAGTCCACGGCTGAATGTGATTCATAGCATTAGTGGGACATTCATTTTCAGTAACCACATCATAATCGTAGCAGTGATATTGTTTATTGTTATGTGCTTGTCATCGTCATTGTGACTCAAATGAAATCCTACACAGCTGTCATCCTTGTCTGTGAAACCACATGTAACCAAAGCCTTAGATGAGTCTGGTGTCGTACGTCTCTCCTCATTTCTTGTCAAAGGGGATCTGAGATGCCTTAATACTCCAGGTCTGTCTCCTGAACTATTTGGGAACCGACTTCAGACATTTTAATAAGGTCCTCATGGCTTTCTTTCTCTCTTGTCATGAATCTTTCATGGGGCATTGAAATTCTATAGCCATGCACTGGTCTTAGGCTCTGGAGACCACTTGGTGCAGGTCACACATTGCTACTAATGATCCATTTGGGAAAGACTGTTAAAAAGCATCAGTTGGAAAAAGATACAATGCACAACACATACACACACACACACAATATGATGACTCACATTATTACAGTAAAGGGAACCCACTTTTTGTTTTGTTTAAAGCTACACTACTTAGCATCCTAAATTCCTTGTTTGACTATTAGATGGCAACACATGTATGTAAACAATCACGCCAACCTCTCCCCGTCAAGTTTGACTGTCGCCGCTGTTATCAGTACATCAACTGGTAGAACATTGAGCTTGTAATACTGAGCTCACAGGTTCAAAACCCCAGTGTTAAAATTTGTCAATTTTTTAAAATACATTTTTTACATTTATTTGGCTCAGTGGACAGCTATTTTGATTGTTATGTTCAATAGAAAATGTGTAGATTGCCTTTTAGTAAGCTGGGAGGAGGCCTCGGCGAAGACCCAGGACTAGGTGGAGAGATTAGAGCTCGACACTGGCCTGGGAACGTCTCGGGATCCCCCAGTCAGAGCTTGCTAATGTGGCTTGGGAAAGGAAAGTTTGGGGTCCCTTGCTGAAGCTGCTGCCCCGGCGACCTGACTCCAGAGAAGATGGGTGGATGGATGGATACATTTATTTTCTTCACGTTTTTCCTTGTCCCCATATTGTTGCCACAGATTGAGGAATACTCAGTTTTACTTCACAAACTTCTCGAAGAAATTCTAGGTGCTTCACATTGGCGTCCGCCATTACTCTGTCAGATCTGCTGCTGTGCTGAATATGCTACGATCTCAGTGCTTATTGGCTCTGATCCACGTCTATCAAAGTAGGTGGAACTTCCAAATTCAGTCCATACTCAGCAACTACAACAACTGTGGAAATGGCTATATCAACAATAGTTAGAGGTGGTCATGAAACGTGTTGAGGTCTGAGGATTACATTTAAGTAACCGTTTTAATATAAAATATGTGTTTAAACATTGTAGAATGTGAAAATATTAGGTAGTGCAGCCTTAAAATTATATAATTAACCCTAACCCTAAATAACAAATGTGAATGTGGAATAACTGTATACGTTATTAAGTAGAAATTATGATTAACAGTACTAAAAAAAACACTCTTGTTTTCGATGCCATTTTTCATGTTTAGTTTTTCAATTTATTAACAATTGTGTTACAGCTGTTATTGCACAGGCCTGGACACCTGTGTAATAATCATGCTGTCTAATCAGCATCTTGATTTGCCACACCTGTCAGGTGATTACGTCTCTTGGCAAAGGTGAAGCACTAACCAACAGCTTTTTTTGTATTACTAATACTGCACCATAATATTCAAGCTGTTTTGACTTTCATAGGAAGTAGAAGTTCACAGGTGTCTGAACATTAAAGGCAGGGTTACTCATTCTTGAGAGTGCTTGCTAACTTCGAGCTCAAAACAATATTTGTCGGCGGCGTTCTATGGCGCCGCCCCACATATCAAAATGCATTGTGAAGCAAAGCGTAGCACTACAAATGTGTTGTTGTGAGCGGTGTTCACCACATTGTTTATGTTACTATTTATGGAGCCAGGGCTGAATAATGATCTGATACTTCTATACAGCCCTGGCTCCGTATATAGGAACATAAACAAAGTGTCAAACACTGCTTGTATCAACAAAGCTGTAGCACTATCCTTTGCTTCGCAATGCATTTCTATGTGTGAGCCACCACTGCGGACGACCGTGGAGCGATAATGTTTTGATTTGAGCTTGAAGTTAGCAAGAATGATTGTTTGACCTTTATTTCACCAGGTAAGTTTGCAGCAACGGACTGGGGAGTAGTTAAAGAGCGAGGAGAGATGGCAATTGAACCAGTGGAAAACTGGGGATGATTAGGTAGCCATGATGGTATTAAAGGCCTGACTGACCATGCCTTTAAGTGATTTTGTAGCTAATTGTTTTATTGTTAATTAGATGCTCTGAGAATATATTTACATCACAGATTCTGAAGTACATCACACATAGATAGATTTCTGATTACTGGAGATGGGTATTAGTGTTGCTACAGTAGTTAGTAGTAGATAACCTACTATCATTGTTACTGTTGTTTTGGTGAGACCAGTGCTTTACTGATGGCCATTGGGGACTTTGTGAAAGTCAGCATGTGTTTTAAGTAGGCAGGAAATAGTTCTGCTCTGGTGCAGGTCTGATGTAAGAGGAGGGAGAGGGGCTGGGTTAAGCGTGTAATGAGGGATGATGGGGGTGTGGATTGGCTGATTCCATGCTATCTCCGTCAGAGGTCCCTGTGGCACTGGGTGATGACACAGCACCTCTTTAAGGCAGCGTTGTCTTGGGGGTGCCACGCTGGGGTGTCGGGGTGATTTATTACCCACAATCCACCCTGAGCCTCCTCAGATTAAATGTACACCTTGCTCGTGGCACCAAACATAACAATCGCATTACAAAATGTGTCGGTGACGGAAGGGGCCGAGAGCATTTCAAGACAGGCCTCATGTATATTTATAAGGCTCTCTGTGAATTTAACTTTTTACTTTTGAGAGGCAAGATTTATGGAGGGATCATTGATGGTTCTCGAACAGTAACATCACTCTTCTGTGAGGGTAAGAGTTTCGAAATTCTAAAGGCAAAGCACATAATAGCGAGATGATGTATCATAGGTGCAAAAATTATTAATTGAGTGCCTATAACCTAAACACCTCTTTAGAGAAAGAGAGTGAACAATAAGACGATGGAAGGACGATTGGCTGACATGCTAAATGCATAGTCATGCATGTATTAACACATTCAGAAACAGACTGTGCTTGGTAGAATGCAGGTCCATTTCCCTCTTTAGCTGGGGCATCACTACAAGATATTTCCAATTATATGATACCATTGGACTGAACATTAAGGACGCCTGCTGCACATTAAAGTCATAATATATTTGATGCACACACAGCAATAACTGAAGATGGACTACAGATTGCATGAAACAAAACTACCGTTATCTGCTAAAAGAACCAAGATTGCAGTCAAGACTGTTTGCGGGCTTGTGGACATGAGTCTACAGTGTACTTAAAATTTGGGATAACTACTGTAGACTACTCACCTAAGACTCATCTATCTATCCACCGATACAACATAATACTGTACATAATCCACCATTCGTTAATGGTCAAAAACCAACATTGGTAAAGGTCCAGACAATCCAGTCTAATTCAATTGAAACAATAGCCAATATCAGTCTGTTGGAAGTAGATCCCATCTCTTTCAATACAGACAATCTCTATTTTAGGACTTAGATTTTAGATTTTGGAAACCTGCTGCTGATAGTGTGGCCTGGGTAGGTTAGACATGGCTGATGCTTGACAGTAGACCTACACATGTAAATTAATTTAATTAAATCAGTTACAACTGTCCAATTGTCACCGATACCGATCCAGTTATTTAAGTCAGTATCGGACCGATTTCCGAACTCACTATTGTATCGGTGCCATCCCTAATCATACTGTAGTAAGCCTTTTTTTCAGTACAGTATACCTGGCTACTCTGCACCTCTGGAACAACATTTTCTCCTGCGTGAAGTGGTCTAGAAAACCCCCACCACTCAGACTGATCATTTATTCATTCTAATTCAACCCTTTCACAACTGCACTTCCATTGCACCTGAATACAGCCACAGTTCACAGTTCTGAAATGAGCAGTAAAATATTGTCACCTATTAGATCCATTTGCCCTGTGAATAATGGATGTGCCTCTGCTTATTCTTTGACCAGAAATAACATACAGTATGCATATTGACATCATCTGCATGTTGTAGGCTGCAGTATGCCTACAGTAGATGTTGAGCCAATGAGGCCTATCTACCATTACCCAAAATAAAAATTGCTGTCACAGTCAAGGAAATTGAAAATAAAGCAATCAAGTCAAAATTTTGATTGATATTTTGTTTGGCTTTTTCCCTGCATCAAATAATGCATCTCAGTGGCTGTCAATAACATATTGCCAGATTTGGTTCTTCACAGCTGGAAAGGACTGGGCTGTAGAGTGGCAGATGGAGATGTGGAATTAAATAATTGCCTTGTGACAGGTAACATTTTTCTACTTGCGTCTTCTTCAGGTGATGTTTGATTAGAAACTCCTGACATTTTTGGGAGATGTCAATAGCAAACTGAAGGCATATCATTTACTTTTCACCTAGTGTCTATTGTGTTACCTCTCTCCAAAAATAAAATAACAATTTACAACAAAAATTTATTTATTCATTAATTAATGGATCTGTTCAGAAGTACATTTAGTAAAATAAATTAGTTTCTGTCATTGTAAAAACAATCAAAATAACTTTGTTGTAGGATTGGACGATATGTAGAGTACACTGGATGATCCACGACCTGTGCAGATAAATCAGGGTCCTCTCATTACATCATTTATGTCTACGTGGACATTGGACATTGCAGTACTTCCATACACGCTCAGTGTTGGCTTTAACTGATTTGGTAAGGTTAGCTCAGCATGTGATTCTGAATGCATTAACATTAATTATGACACAACATGTTCATCATTCACTGCTAAATGCTACTAGACTGTGAGAAGTTAGACACTGTATGAACCTTTAAAGGCCTATTTATTGTCAGTGGTTTACATTGTTTTAGCAAGGGTCTACATAGCGTCGTCATATCTGAAAGATGAGGACTGCACTGCAGGAGATATGACTTTCTCAGCATAATTGTTCCAGTACACATTCAATAGGCCACTGTTTCTCAGTCTCGTTAACGACACCAGATTATTGTTATACTGACTTTGGTACAATAATTGCTTTAGTTCTATTATCATAGAAATTACAATTTCTTTGTATAAACACACTTTTTGTTTTTTTTATGGTTGGGAGCTGACGTGACATTAGGATGACAAATATGATCAAGTCAATTATTAATTAATTTAGTTATAATATTGAGCTTGTTGAGCTATGTTGTTCAGGCCACTGTCACATGATAAACATAGGCGGCCAGTTGTGTTTGACCTACAGTATGACATCAGGGTCAAAGGTCATATGACCGGTTAGTCAATCTTTTCTTTTTATCTCTGGCTGCTTTCTGTTATTGATCTGATTTGACATTAAGAACTAGACAAATTGGCAAGTCAAAGATTGTCAATATTTGTGTCAGACAGTGTATGTCTATGGTATGTGACCCTACTATACAGTATCTCACAAAAGTGAGTACACCCCTCACATGTGACATGTGACAACAATGAAGAAATTACACTTTTCTGCATTGCAAAGTAGTGATTGCACAGCTTGTAGAACAGTGTAAATTTACTGTCCCCTCAAAATAACACAACACACAGCCATTAATGTCTAAACCGTTGGCAACAAAAGTGAGTACACCCCTAAGTGAAAATGTCCAAACTGGGCCCAA
>JAODUH010052030.1:0-11978 GCA_027564835.1 Typhlichthys subterraneus
AGAGACTGTCTCTAGTCTCAGCCTCTTCATCAGCACTACGTCACATAAGAGACCATCTCTAGTCTCAGCCTCTTCATTAGCACTACGTCGCATAAGAGACCGTCTCTAGTCTCAGCCTCTTCATCAGCACTACGTCACATAATTTATTGACTTATTTCTAATAAATGTAATTTCTTTTAAGCAGTATTCGAAGACATATTGTTTCCCAATAATTGCTCACTGTAAGTTTATCGTCCGAGTTCAGTCAATGAGTTATATAATTGGTCATCTTACATGTCAATTAAAATACCTCTCCTGTCAAGTAGGCGGGACGGAATTAGCCAGTAATGTGTCGCAGGTCAGTGAAATTGACAGTAGCCCATATACAACCAGGAAACTGTCATCTCCTGCACACACATTCCGCACAAGACATGAATTTCACATCTCCTACCCAGTTTGGGGGGAGCCCTTGTCTAAATTAGCACACACATACAGTACATGGTGCGTTTTCTCAGCGTTGTTAGTCGAGGTAAGAACGTACTGTACCGTTCCTTGGAAGCAATTCGACCACATCGCACGCACTAATGTGTTTAGCGGTCAGGGTCACCTGGAACCGTTTCAGTTTGACCTAGCATTACGCCACCGCCGCTACGCCCTCTTAACAAGATGGCGTTTCTTCCTTTCTCCAGGCAACGCAGGGTACAAGCCATGCTACCAGCAGGTGCTCAGGGTGGTTAAAGGGGTTATCCATCAGCCACACCAGCTCAGAGAGAGCGGCACATTCTACGTCTTCTCCTATTACTACGACCGGGCTGTGGACGCCGGGCTCATCGGTTTGTGCACGCACCTACACATGGGTACACACGCACACACACACACACACACACACACACACGACTGGTGGTGGTGACTCATACCTTCCTGTCTCCGGTAAGCATTAGAATGGAGGATATGGTCCACGTGTGTGTGTGTGTGTGTGTGTGTGTGTGTGTACGCGTTAGTCAAACCACTGTCCTTCACCGGCCCTGAGCACAGAGGGCACACGCTCCACTCTCAGTATGCAGATGGGCACACAGACAGACCCTGTTATTACAATAAGTGACCCCCCCTTCCCTGTAGCAGACGGGAGCGGAGGAGGCAGGCTGGAGGTCGGCGACTTCAAGAAGAGCGCTAGAGAGGGTGAGTCGAGCGCACGCAGCCGTGCACGCACACACACACGCCATGGCGTTATTACCATGACGACTGCTCTGCCGGTGCCCTCTCTGCTGCTGGAGACGCCGTGCGCATCTCAATCGCCGGGGCGCGCAGCCCTCGTCCCCTCTGTTGGAGCGGACGGCCTGTTGGCAAATACTCGCCATGTACGCACCATCATACGTGGGTCACGACATGTGGTTCATGAGTCACGACACAGGGGTCACGACACGTGTTTATATTTGTATGACAAGATATGTCAGCTTTATGCAAATGTTTGTATTGTATTAAATACAAACATTTACAAATCACAATTAATTATGCAAAGTGCGATTAATTGCGGTTAAATTGTGACAGCCCCACGATTGTACTGTATCGCAGCAATACTTACTGACCAATGATAAAGTGTAGCTGTGAGCCTGACTTCACCTTTAAAGTGTACCTGCACCCCAGCTCTGAGCCTGACTCCACCCACTAAAATGTTTAAAAATGTGTCAATGAGCTGAATGAGGGGAGGGTGTTTGTTTACGTATCTGACGTGTCGTGTATATGTTTTTGTCAATATTAACACCAGCATTGATGTCTCAACACAGATCTATTACTTTTACCGCTCAAACAACACATTTTAGGGCGCAGTTACACTTTCAATAGATCTTATAAATACAATTAAATGAATGTATGAATGATTTGAGGTCTATCCTTCATTTTGTATGTCTATTCCCATCTTTTTTGGTAAGTAATTTGTTTTAATGTGTCCATACTATAGGTTCTATGAGACTAAACAATCGCGATTCTCAGCTGTATCTAATTTGTTTTGCTTTATTGCCCAGCCCTAATGCATACAGATAATGCATTGTCACACCTTTCATTTGTTTTGCCATCTCAGTTTGCAACAAGATGACCAAACAGCAGCCTGTTCATCCCTTCCTGTGCCTGGACATGACCTACATCACCTGCCTGCTCAGGGATGGCTTCGGCTTCAAGGACACTAGCGTACTGCAGGTACCACAGCTTAAAGGCAGGGTCTGTTGCTCTCCAAAACGCTTGCTAACGTTCAGCTCAAATCAAAACACACTTCATCAGAAGCTTTGCCCCCACACATTGCAACACACTGCGAATCCAAGCGGTGTTCGCCAATTTGTTTTTGTTTCTATTTACGGAGCCTGGGCTGTGTAGAAGTACTAGGTTATTTTTTCAGGACGCGCGGAATGTGAGGATATATTTGGTGAATTTGATAAAAAGCTTTCAATTAACTTGCAAAAGCTCTCTATACCTTTTAAAACACACACAAAAAAAACACTTTGCACCGCAGTCAGTGTGCATTAAAAAAGATAAACTCACAATCTGATATGTCTAAGTATGTGCTTAAGCGTTATAGAATCTCCAGCACTTTAAGTTGAGTGCCTCATCGTAACGGTTGAATATAAATCCTGCACTAACTCGTACCCAAAGATGCATGAACAATCTCAATTAGGCTGTGCGTTTCCTCCATTACAGGGTGCCATTACTGGTTAAATATACTCTTTTTGAGGAAGGCAGGCAGGCCTTGACACAGCACTCGTACACAACAAAGGCTCAAAGGTTGTGTAGCCAGGCTCTAAGGCTTAAGGATAACTAACTGAAGTCTTGCCTTCAGGTCAGTCTTAAAAAGTGGAGTGATTGTAACATATTTGTCAAAACATAGTTTGCCCACAAACCGTGAGCTATCATTTATAATTGACACGGATTCAGACTACTGTTGACTAGGACCACAAAGCGACCGGCTGCCATTCATTTGTAATAGTTGAGTGGCAAGAGGATAAGTGGCCGTTGCAGAGCCAGGTAGGCGGGGCCAAAATAGTATTTGCATTAAATAAGACCTCTGGCCTGCCTACCAATGGGAGTGAAGGCAGCGTGACGCGCGTTGCTGGAACAAGTGATCCAACTGATAGGTAGCGACAAGCCAGGCAAGCCCGTAAGCGACAAGCGAGTCTGCAGGGTTACAAAGTGAACTATTGAAATGAATAAGAAGCCTGCATTATTCAGCCATTATTGTTGTTTATTTCAATAAATACAAAAAGGCATTCAAGTGGTTTCTGTTTCCCTGCTCCAGCTGACCAGTAAAGTGAACTATGTGGAGGCGAGCTGGGCCTTGGGGGCCACGCTTCACCATCTCCACCACCTGAAGATCCACTGAGGGGGGCGGGGCCAATACTGCTCATTTAGAGGACGCCGACCAATCACATTCAGTGCCTTAGTCGGGCTAGTGCTGACTTTTAGAGGGTAGATTTTGCATCACGACATGATGTCTGTGCAGTCCAATGTTATTCTTTTAAAATTAGCAACTTGTTGCCTCAAGCAGATGCTTGTTGTACAACAATGGCATTTTACAAAGTTATTTGATTTGTGTGTTTCTTTCATTCCCATTGATCGGTTGTGATGAGTAAGGAGATCATCTGGTTTAGTTGTTACCCAGAAGCAGTGCTCGTCCAGCAATGCCATTTCTTGGGCTTTTTCCAAGTTTCTTACGGTCAAATGTTTTCGTAAGGAGTGTAAAAAAAATTACAATATCTTGGAACATTCAGTTTTCTCACTGGAGGTTATATTAGCCATTGGCATTAAAAAATAAAAGGGCATTAGCTCCCTAAGATAAGGAAAATAACTCAACCTGAATCCTCTGTTCTGACAAATGCAGCTACAGTACTTGAACTCATTAAAAACAATCTATACACCCGTTTATAGTTCGTCTTTGGAGTACTTTCTCTGTACAAACAAAACAAATACATTCACACACAGATGCTGGCACCGCCAACATACTGACATGGGAATCCGTGCACATGAATTAGCCACCCATGGCTACAGGCTGAGCTTTGATGGACTGCGGAAATAGGGAAAGGAATTAAAATAATGCCACACTCCCCTCAGCCAGCACCTCCTGCTATTCCCATTATAACTCAAGCTGAGCAAGAATTGGGATGTAGTCTTTTTTTGCTCACAAGACAGCGAGCTCGCCCGGGCCTGGATGTGACTGATCTGTGCACGGATATTTCCACATCATTATGTTCCAGTATAAGACCCTAGAGAGAACACTACAGGTCGCACACACTCGCACTCACACAAACAAAAGAAAACGCCATTACAAATATATACAGGGCTTAAAGTTATCTCTTGAACTATTTACAAATGAGATCGCGACCCTCCTGTTATCCCCGTGACCGGCGGTCGGTCGGTCTGCCTGTCGGGATCGGCTACAGCAGCGGCTCCCCGTAGACATGGCCCTCCGTTGTCATGGTCACCAGGTCGTGCGGCTGGGAGAGCACCACCACGGAATCCGCAGCAGAGCCTTATGGGACAGACGGATTGGACAGACGCAAGCATCAGACGTGCGTCACTCATTCGTAGACACGGGACGGCAATCAACAATGTCAGTGTTGTCAAACCGCATGCACGTTATTTATGTGCACAGTTAACTAGGCACATTGTGTACAGCCACACAGTGCAGTTTAATTTAGACGCTTCCAACAATGTGTGGAAAAGTTAGTATTTTATTTAAAGTTTGTCCTTGCATTTCTGCAGGGTTGCACCAGCCTCTCCACTGTTTAATGAGGATTGCTGACAAGCCATTAAGGTGATATTGAAGGACAGCTGTAGAGCCTCCTCCACACGAGGCCACGCGCCCAGAGGCGGCCATTTTCTGCCTGGGAGGGCAATCAGGCCCACAGGTGCCATATGCAAGCATGCTACATCCTCTAGCTAACGCTTAACGAGGTTAAGCTTAATTGCATACACTAGCTAGCATTGGGACAGGAACTCCTGCACAGACTTCGACTAGCTTGGTAAAGCCAAACCGTGTAGGCACCAACTGCACTCTGCTTGGTCAGTTCAACTAAGAGCTAGGCTACGGCAGAACCATGGAGTGAACACGGATGGCGCAACTGACTGTCTACATGGCGTGGGCTACGGTCACACATACATGTGAATGAAGAACGGGCAGGCGATGGACTGTCTCCTTCCAATGTGGTCATGCATAATGTGGGCAGCGCAGGACACCGCACTAATCAAAGTCTTCTCCATTCCATCCTGCCTCACTAACAAAATTGCAGCCCTCTGGGGTTAACCACACACACTGCTGCTGCTGCTGGTTGAGGCTGCAAATTCAGCGGTCAAAGTTCACCTGTGTTGAACTAAGTGAAGTGAAGATGCCAAGTTGCTTCTCCACAGAAACAAAAAAGGTTTATATGCCCGTTTGCTCGCATGCAGTATAATGAAAGTGAATATTGGCCGCTGTTAATTTGGCATACTGTATGTGTGACCGCAGCCATACCAGATAAGCAGCCAGAACAGAACAATACTGGCTGTAAAGTATGAAAACAATTAAACGTTTTAATGCCAGTACAACTACAGTAAGGTATCGCAGTTTAAAATAAACATTTCAAAATTACATCATACATGCACTGTAAAGCAGAGCCATGTAGAATAGAGTCGCACCAACAGAAGTTACAAATGTTCAAAGCTCACACGTTATGGAGACGCAAAACAGTTCCAGGAAGTGCTTGGTGTGCAATCTGAATCGATAAATACAGATACACAAGTGATAAGTTTGGTAATTAGTCAAGTTATGCGCCAGTATTTGCGGTTAGCTACCAGGAACTGTTTTGAGCCTCCACGGTCCACCATTGTTGTGAAGAAAAAGAAACTGTCCATTGGCGTGAACGGAGATGATGTGACTCTTCTACAAGGCTCTGATGTAAATGGGACCACTGAATACCGCAGCTGCGCGAGCGTCGACTTACCTTGGGTTCTTATCATGCCGTGATTAAGATTCATGGGTTCTACGGTGGTTGTCATGGTGACCATGCCATCGCCAGTCTCTCCATCCTCCTCCAGTAGGCTGCTGTGTGTCAGCGCTTCACCTGTCAGTCAGACACGCACAGACGAGTACTCCGTTATATAGACGTAAGACTAAATTAAAAAAAGAAAAAAAAATCCTTTTCAATGCTCCTCAAAAAGGTCAAGCATTGCTGTCACAGCCGGTATTTAAATATAGATTGAAATGAGTCCATTGTTGTTGTTTTGCAACCTCAAAACAGAAGAAATGTCAGTAATTAGGACTTCATATGACACACTGTGTTTTTCCATTGCCAGAAAAAGTCCAAAAAATGCAAAGCCATCATCTGAATGCATTGTTATCCCCCAAAACTAATTTAAAATAACAATCAAACACAATTACTCCAAGCCTTTTAAATCCATTAGGGGTACTGAAATAGACAGCACAATTACTGCCAGAGCTGCTGCCATTATTCCATCTCAGGTTCCAGGCATGACATTAATATTCCACACAGGTGCCTGGACTATTAAGATAAACGTTGTTCCAGAATGTTTGGCAGCTCTAAAGCATGGCAGCTAAAACCTTAGCAACATGTCAGATCATTCTTAAAAGGGGAAATAAGACATTGTCCTGAGAAGACCTCCCCCCTAACCCATTCCACTCCCTCAAAACACTTCACTGTGAAGACAGAGATATATACAAGTATAACTACCTGATTAGACTGACTTCACTGACTGGCCATATAAACACATACCATCAGCATGCCATTTGAATATGTGCAATAACGTATAACGATGGATGTTACGATGCAAATGATAACCATTAAAGGCAGGGTTGGTTGTGGCTTGCTAATGTCGAGCTCAAATAAATAAAATGTAAAAATCCCTCCGTGGCGCCGCCTTACATTGAAACACATTGTGAAGCAAAGCGTGGTAACTATGGCACGGAGCCAGGGCTGTGTATAAGCACCAGAGAACGGTAAGAAAGCGAAATGCGAGGAGATATTTGGTGTATTAGCTTACAATTAAGCAACAGCTGACTATACCTTCTAATATCTCTGTAAATAAAGTGCTCTGTAAATGGGAAAAGAAACAAAGTGGTGCAGACCGCACCACACAACACTACCCCTGCTGGGGAGAGGGGGCGGGGGGTGGAGCTTCTAAGGAAGCACTGAAGGGAAAGGTCTTTGTTTTGATGCCCAGTTCAAACATGGACAAGAATCTTAGTTATTGCTGACTTCACCTTTAATGACACAGGGCGCACGCACACACACACACACACACGTGAGAGAGAGACAACCACCCCCCCGGGGTGAGAGAGGGTCACATGACCAACCAACCAACCTGTGTCCCTGCAGTCAGCCCCTGGGCCGTCCTCTCCATGCCTCTTCCTCATGTGCACGTTCCTGCTGCCAGACTGGGAGAAGGTCTTGCCACAGATGCCACACTGATGAGGCTTCTCACCTGGACGGACGGACATACACAGACAGAGAGAGAGAGAGAGACACGCACACACAAGGTGTCATTTCTTTAGTGACACCTTTTTAAGCAACACATCCAAGCATAAAGTACAAAATAGGACGGAAATATTACGCCACACGCCCCAAACAGGTAGGAAATATGAAACAAATAGGTCTGATAGGACTCCTAGCAAAACAACTTGTACATTTCAAGCAGCACACCAAGTTTGGTTCAATTGGCTGTTTACATTCAGGAGAAATAAGCCATTAAAGTGATTTGCTGCTATTGTGCTCCCTTAAGGCCGGTTTCCGCCACACGGCAGGCTTGTTTATCTTATCATACTAATGCCGTGTACCGCTTTTGGTGTGCACATAGGCCCTCTGAAGCTATCAGAACAGAATCAGATCAGAAAAAGCTAAGCAGACTAAATGCTGCAATCACATGGAACGCTGCAGACACCTTCTGACCGACGCGGGGGAAAACAGAAGGGTTAAAAGGCTAAAACAAAACACGCATGACGGTCTACAGTCTCCTTTTGACAATCCTGGTAGAATTATACGATTTGCTGGAAAGAGATGTTTTTATACGTCTTGCTTGAGCATTAGTAGCCAAGACTACAACTTTGCACGACAAGACGGGATTTTTTCAGGTACTTCCTTGTTGTACGGGCAGATTTGCTATAAATATATATTTTCATATGCTTATTTCAACATGTTTTACACTCTGTTAGTACTATCAGAGCCAAGAGAGGGTTTCCCTATGGCATTTCCTTGTTGTTCAGGCAGCAAAAAGCAATCTTTTATAAATACTATTTGTGTCGGCACAGATTGTTTCCTATGAAAAATGTTTGTGTAACTAAGAGATTTGCTGGAAAGCATTTATAAATTCTGGAGCATAAACAAGACATGGCACTTGTGCATTTTGGGGCTTCGCATCAATCGTATGCGCAGTGAACGCGCACAGGTCCGCGCCGTAGGCCAGACGCTGAAGCATGCACCGGCCTTCAGTGTGACAACTGGCCTGCAGTCTAGACGTGTCTGCCGTGTTCCACTGAATGCAGACAGCATGAGCAGGAAGCAGGACAGGAAGCGGTCCGCCGAGGAGGAGGAGGAGCTGCACACCGCACCGGTGTGCCACTCACCCGAGTGCACCAGCATGTGTTTCCGCAGGCTGGAGTACTCAGCGAAGGACCTCCCACAGCCATCTGCTTCACACAGGAAAGGCTTCTCGCCTGGAAGATGTGCACCCGGATACACACAATTAAGACACAGCCGCATCTCACACACAGCCCTGTCTTGGGGGGATGGGGGGGGGGGGCATACTGGACCAGTGTATTGATTTTAATCAGCTAAACAGTCAGCGTGTGTACAGGTTGAAGGCCTCTCCCTACCTGCACTTGTTGATCGATCGGCTGTTTTGTCTCAGTGGGTGGAGATCACGTTTTAGCTTTCCCTTTATCCTCATTAAAAATAATAATCTGACCGCTTCATTTTCGGAAGATGAACAGGTACAGCAGCCTACGGTACAACAGTGGAGTGCCAGTACAGCTCCGTTATTCACAGGCAGTGGGAGGAGAGCGATTCTTTATGACTATACATGTATGCTGCATTGGCTGTGCTGAAAAGAGTTATCTAATTACATCTTAGTGTACTTACATACCGTCAGAGATTAAATTAGGCCGGTACATTGGAGCTGAGCTCCAACACTTTCAATAAGATATATAAAAAATTCTGAATTGACAGTTATTAGGCAATATAATTGAACATTATTTTCTCAGACGTATAGTTAATATGAATGTATTTCGGGCGAGTAGGCCTATGTCTAAAATCTCTGGATACAGACTCAGTTTTTGCAGTGGTTGAATTATCATGCGCGCATAATCGCCTGAGGTGATTAAGGTTCAAGTTGGTGTAACGTTTACAGTTCCGTTTGAACGTAGGCAGATGTGGACCGAACGCCAGGCTACATAACACGTACAAAACAGGGAGGAGAGTTGTCCTGTGCGTTGCACAACTTAATATTACAAAGCGATAATTTTTGCTTACTGTACCTACAGACATCTTATTATCCTGCCCTACAGTCATGGACGTACCCACGTCACCACAGTCAACATGTGTACCTCTATTTTTTCCAAGGTGTCTTAAAATAACTGCCGTCAAACTTAAATTAAAACTACACTAGCTTACTTTGGTTCTGCAAATATGTCTGTGTTTGGCGAAGATAACAGACTTCCTCGTTTGATCATCGCATATGAACTCGCCGTTCACTGATCACCGGCGTGGGGGAGTACATGATAATTTCAAAACATTCTTTACCCAAAGCGGCAGTTCTTTGATTTACATTAACGCCCACTGCATGATGAAGGCCACTGCATAAGCTCCCAGCCTACTAGCAAAAATAATAGGCTGTTTATTTTTCAATGGTTTTCAACAAACTGCTGCTGTGTGGGGACTTCTAGAGTTTTCACATAGCGAACTGTTCATTCATCCCCAGGGATCTCATATCAGGAATAGCTCATGTCTGTATGGTTGCTCAATTTACGATACATACTTTAATTTAACCCATTCAGTGCCTGCATCCATTGGAAGGGGTTATGGACATTGCATGTTACTTTGTATCAGACAATGGAAATTCAATAATTTCATATTTGAATATTACTTAATCACTGATTGGACATTGGCTATAAAATCAGGGTCAAATTTGTACATGTCTACAGGCCTACTACCCCAGTTCTGAGACTACTCAACCTACTGCACAACTTTGAAAAATGCTAAAACCTAGTCAAGGAAGGGAGAGGAGGGGATGAGAGGGGGACCCCCATTTAATTAATTGATTTTGAAAACACCCGAGCAAACAAAGTACAGTCGTAAACCAGACTTTGGGCCGTTAATAAACAGATATTATAATAATAACAACAACATTTAATTTCAGGATGGTTTTCAAAACACTTAAGGACATCTTACATTGCCTATGTACAATTATAAAGAAATATATAAAACATTTGGTTAAGATACATAATACAGATGTTTAATTAACTAAGACAGGAACATACATTATTATGATATGACATGTAGTAGTCATTTTTAACCCAGATTTATATTAAAATAACCAAAATAATTTTGTAAGTATTGGTGTTAGTAATTACTAGGAATCACAGTTCAGTCCTATTATTTAGCTCATAAAACACAATTGAAATGGTTCAGTCCCTCTTTAATATTTAGTTATTGTGTGGATACTTTGATTGAGCTTCACCTGTGTGCGTGCGTCTGTGGTTCTTCAAGTTCCCGGCGGTGGTGAACTTCTTGCCGCAGTTCTTCTCCTTGCAGGTGAAGGGCTTGTCTCCGCTGTGGGTCCTCATGTGGACCTGGAGCCTCTGCAGCACGTAGAAGCTCTTGCCACAGCCCTCCGCGCCGCACCGGAACGTACGGTCGTTCCTGACAAGCGAAACAAGCACACCCTTCACAAGTCTGTTCCTGCATTTAAACACATCCAACTACCCCTCTGGCAACACTGTCTACTTTTTGTAGCAGAAGAATATTAGAATAGTGGCAAGCAGTTTGTTTCTTGCTCCAGTCAGTAGTGATTGTTGGGGTGTTGTTTGTTGGCCTTGCCTGTACTGTACTATACTATAGTGTGGCCTGGTCCGCACTAGGGATGGCACCGATACGATACTGAGATCAGAAATTGGTCCGACACTGACTTAAATAGCTGTATCGGTATCGGTGACAATTAGACAGTTGTAACCGTTCCATGGGGCTGATCTGTTTAAAGGAATGTACACGCGTAGGTCTACTGTCAAGCATCACCCATGTCTAACCTACCCAGGCCACACTATCAGCAGCAGGTTTCTAAAATGCATCCACGTCATAAAATAGAGATTGGCTGTCATTTACTTTGCAACTTAACTAAAAACGTAATTTAACACGGGAATCGGATTGGTATCGGCCGATACCCAAAGTGCCGGTATCGGGGGGGGGGGGGGGAAACTGGATCGTGCCATCCCTGGTCCTCACCGATGTGTCTCCAGGTGGTACTTGAGGTGTGTATAGTGTGCTATATACACTACAGTGTGGCCTGGTCCTCACCGATGTGTCTTCAGGTGGTACTTGAGGTGTGTATAGTGTGCTATATACACTACAGTGTGGCCTGGTCCTCACCGATGTGTCTTCAGGTGGTACTTGAGGTGTGTATAGTGTGCTATATACACTACAGTGTGGCCTGGTCCTCACCGATGTGTCTTCAGGTGGTACTTGTGGTGTGTATAGTGTGCTATATACACTACAGTGTGGCCTGGTGCTTACCTGTGTGTCTTCAGGTGGTACTTGTGGTGTGTATAGTGTGCTATATACACTACAGTGTGGCCTGGTGCTTACCTGTGTGTCTTCAGGTGGTACTTGTGGTGTGTATAGTGTGCTATATACACTACAGTGTGGCCTGGTGCTTACCTGTGTGTCTTCAGGTGGTACTTGTGGTGTGTATAGTGTGCTATATACACTACAGTGTGGCCTGGTGCTTACCTGTGTGTCTTCAGGTGGTACTTG
>JAODUH010052051.1:0-18788 GCA_027564835.1 Typhlichthys subterraneus
AGGAAAGGGAAGTTTGGGGTCCCTTGCTGAAGCTGCTGCCCCCGCGACCCGACTCCGGATAAGCGGGAGAGGATGGAAGGATGGATGGATGGACCTTTACAGTCTTTTATTGCTGACACTGGAGGACAACCTTCCAAATATAAACTGTATCCTGGCCTCCACTTCTGTGATAAAAACGTCGATCTTAGTCAGTGAATTTTCTTAACGGATGAGGACATGGGTGAATTATCATTTGCATAGTAATTTATGGGAGGAGGTAAGGCGAGGACAACGACTCGTGCATGTACGCTAAAATACACCTTTATTGGGATGTATGAAGGGAAGATGCACAGGACCTGACGTATGCATAGTTTCAAACAACTTAATATTTTTGTGCGTACGCCATCTTTTAGTATGAAAGCTGCACAATTGTTGATAAATGAGGCCCCAGCGTGTCAAAATGCAGCATCCCAGCTGATATTCAAACTTCTTCCGGGTGAAAATTCACTGGCTCTCCATTGCACCTTGCATCCAATTCACGACACTGTTCTTTTTTGTGTCCTGGCACCATATTTGAAAAATAAACTTTTCACAACCCACCTTGGTACCAACTAGTGACTTCACCACCTCTAGTGTCTCCCTATCTCAAGGGTCTTCTTCGAATGCTCTTATTTAATTTTTTCATCCTAAATACTGTCTGCACTGGTAAAAGTCATGATGACATTATGCTGTAATTATTCTGATATAATATTGTTTGTTAACCATTGCTGGTGTATGACCTGCCCAACTAATGACAAATGTACTACATGTGTAAGTTGCTTCTGATAAAAGCGTCTGCCAAATGCTCTAAATGTAAATCTTCCAAGAATATGCATTGTCCAAAAACTATAATAGTGTATGTAATGTTTAAAAACCTCTGATGTTTTATATAGGTATGTAGGGTGTATATCTTTATGTAAATTGTTTTGCAGTATGCTGTACACAGGGCCTGCAATTGCAAAATATTTTAACCAAAACTGTTGCAATACATTGCAATTTATTGAATGGCAAAGGTATGATTTAAGGTTAATGAGAAAGCCAAGAATTCCTTTGTGTCCTCCAGAGATTAGTCAGTAGTTTGTAATTAGGTCCAGTGAGAATGTCAAAACCTGATAAAACCAACTGAAAAATGTCAGTTAACCTGCTGAAAAGATAGAATGAGCCTGAGGTTTGGTAAATAGGCAATATGGCATGTTTTATTCTATGTGTGTATATTTGAAGATAACAAGGATTAGTGTGACATTGGTTTATTTTATTAACTGCTATCAGATAGATATGTGTCAAAACATTACATATATTATACTTGAAGGACATGTACAATTGCAAAAATATCGATATTTGTATTTCTCAATATCACTTGCACTGTTCATTTATGTAATTTGCAGTAACACCATTGTTTTATATGTTATATGTGTTCATAAGAGTCTTCACGAACCAATGTATATTTTTATTGCTGCTTTGCTGTTTAATGCTATAATAGGAAGTGTGTCTCTCCATCCAAAACTTTTAAAAGACCTGCTCTCAGATCAGCAAATCATATCCTACTCTGCTTGTATGTTCCAGAGCTTTGTATTATATGTGTATGCATTTGCAGACTTCACACTGTTGACATTGATGGCTTTTGACAGGTATGTGTCAATATGTAGACCTCTCCAATATCATACTCTCATCAGGCCACAAAGAGTTAAATTACTGTTGGTACTGGCTTGGCTTGTGCCAGCCACTGAGGTAGGAAGTGTGATTGTTTTGACTAGCAGACTAAAACTCTGCCATTTCATATTACCAAGAATTGTTTGTGATAATTATTCATTGGTTAAATTGAGTTGTGGTGACATACAAGTAAACAGTATATATGGTGTGTTTATTATGATTATAGGCATCTTGCCACCTGTGACATTCATTCTGTTTTCATATACAAAGATACTGATGATTTGTCTGAGAAGTTCCCAGGGCTTTAGGAGAGGAGCTCTCAGAACATGTCTTCCTCATCTGATAGTTTTCGTTAACTTTACCATTATTTCTGTATTGGAGGTCATTCAGCATAGACTCCCGTCTGATGTACCACATATTGGTCGTATGATTATGTCTGTTATGCATGTTGTCATTCCCCCTGTCTTTAATCCTCTCATATATGGGTTCAAGATACAAGAGATTTATAAACGCCTCAAGGCTATGTTTTGTTCAGTACGTAAAGAGAACAATTCTGACACCAGTAATGTTAAAAGCATACAATGAATCCATCGACATATATTAAGGATAAATTCACTTTCTAATGTTTTCTTTTGGCATGTGTTCAATACTTAAAAATATAAAATAGTAACTGTCATTAATATAATGTTATATCATCACTATCATCACATAATCAGTTACAGGCATTATTTGAACTCCATAAAACGCTATGTATGGTGGTAACAGGCATGATTAATTACAGTGCAGTATTGTGCAAGTTGAATATCAAAATGTTTTAAGTTAACAAGTGCATTACCTGTGTATCAGAGGGTAATCTTGACAAACAATGTCTTAGTTTTTCCCTTTCGTTCTCAATGACTCATTGTTGATTCAATACCACTATGTGGCATGCGTCTATCATGTGTAAAAAATATACTACCTGTTAAAGTTGCACTGATAATAATCAGAAGTTAATCATGTCATGTGAATCATGTGTCTGTTTATATAAAGTAAAAGCAAATGTGTTTCCTAAATACTAATTAAATAACTTAAGAGAATAAAGCTTAGATAAAAGATTATTTGCAATAAGTAGTGTTGTGTCCATTGTATGTACACATTTGTTGGAATGTCTCATAAAGGATGCACCCAGTATCAAATGGTGTGCAGGCAGCAAGATCACAGATGTGTCACTTGAACAACGTTGACTGGTCTTGAACAGTAAAGGCCAGGCAAGACTAGACCCTCATGTTCTACTCACTACTTACTTAATAAAAGGTCATCTATTGCAGGCTAATTGTATGCTAAGACAATTTGTAAAATTCACCAAATATCTCCTTGCATTTCTCTACCTTACCGTTCTCTGTGTGTGCTGAAAAAATAATACGGTACTTCTGCACAGCCCTGGCTCCGTAACATGAACAAAGTGGCGAACACCACTCACAACAACATAGCCGATGGGTTTCGCAATGTGTTTCAATGTGTGGGCCGACGTTGCAGAGAGGGCTCAAAAGTTAAGTGTTTAATAAAGAAAGCTTCTGGTGTGGATTTTTGGAAGCATTAAAGCGTACTGTACGCATACCTCCAAAAATGTGTACACGTGGACATGTGTAGGTTGACTGCTCATGTGCAATGGATGTCCTACTGAGCTCACAATTGAGTGTTCAAAGCAATCACTGTAAACTGCCCTACTCTCAGGGGAACAGACAAAGTTAGATTGCCACCTGGTGGTGTACAGAGGCATGACCAGGCAGTGTAAAATGTGATTGCCCCAAAAAAAAAAAAAAAACAGCTCCAAGCTAAGATTTTCTTGTTTTTCTACATATGTAGAAGATTCATGAATTAATTAATTAATTTGACGACCCCGTGGCATGCCGCCACGTTGTTAAATAATGGCATTGTGCAACGTTTGGGGTTTTGGGTGCAGTTTTGTCAAATATCCACCAGGTGGCGTTAAACACAGAGCAGAACTCTGCCACAATATACAAGGTGGCTAGTACTAGTGGTGGGAAGTCCAGATCTTCATAGCATTTTAGATCTTTGAATCTCGTTCAGTAAAGAACAAGACTTTTTATGAATATTTTGGTGCTTAAGATGGTATCATGTTGGCAAAGAACCGAAGACCCAGATCATTTGATTAATTTGAGTAAATGTAAATTGAAAAAAAATATCGCGCAGTAGATTAAAGTAGCCTTATGATAAAATTAAACCGGTTTTATAAAAATAGTGAACTATTATTGTAACTAATATTATTTTAAGACTTCCTGTTTGCTTGTGAAACATTTTTTTCTGAACGAGTTTCAGTCTTCCATGCATAGTGGCTATACCCAATTCACGAAAAATCCTGTTAACAATACCAATAGTATTGTTAAACAGAGCATAATGCATATAAGACTATATTTCTAAATAGACCTATTGCTATTTCTGTACATAAATGGCCACACATTAGCAAGGACCTGAAATTAGGCATAGAATGCATGAATAGAACGATCTTAATAAATAAAACAAATAATTTATATCAAAAGGGTTACTTTAATTTAATCCTCAGACCTCAACACCTTTCATGATCACCTCTCACATTTTTTGAAATAGCAATTTCCACAGTTCTTGTTGTTGCTGAGTACGGACCGAATTTGTAAGTTCCGCTTACTTTGACAGATGTGGATCAGAGCAAACACTAGATTTGGGTGGGAGATCGAGACGTGAGTCTGCAGTGGGCTAGACTATAATATAAATTAATTAGTTTTTTTAGAAACGGGACAACACTGGCGATGACAGCTTACAAACCCCTCTGCCTGGCATGAAATACACATAACCTGCTTTACATCAATGTGGCTTTGAGTTATTCATAGATGCATTTCATATTAACACTTTATTGAATAAAAAATGATAGACAAATTAGGAGTATCCTAATACTATACATGTTTTTATTATTATTTAATCAATATTTGCCTGTGCATGGTCCAGAAGTGTGTTCTGCTGAGAATCGTTTTGTCGGGCTAATGATGAATGACGAATCAGCGAGCTGATTAATTATCTTTGGCTATCTTATAAATAAAATAAAAAATAAATAAAGAATAGTATTAGGAATATGTGCGATCACTGCCTATATTTTCTGTAGTACTTTAGTAGTTATTCCGGACATTGCGAATAAATCATGTTTATCTTAAAACAAGGTTGACATATGAACTTGTGGCTTCTACTGGATCATATACCATTGATTCACAACCGCGTAGCTGTTTGCCTGGGTTCCGAGCTTAACACATTTATATAAGGATTTTCTGAAAAGTCAATGGAGAAAATGAATGGGAAACTTACTTCCGGAACCACACTGTTACACTCTATTTATTCTTTTAAAGTACTCAAATATGACAAACTTAAAGCAGGCTACGTGACAGGCAGCCTGTCACGATAACAGTTTTTTTGGTGGTCGATTATTCGCGATAAACAATATTATTGTCATTTTAAGGGCAGACAAGAAAATACAAGGGTGGAATGACTGACTATATAGTCCTAATCCAAGGAGTCGACAAGGGAAGCAGGGAGATGTTTAACTGAAACACGGGAAACATTTTATATTCAAAACAAGCATCCAACACACTGTCGTGGTAAAGGTTGGCTGTGAATAAGGCTAGGTACTGATGTGCCGTACACCAGCGACAATGATTTTGTCCAGAAGGAGCAGGAACTTAATCCAGTATTTAGGATGAAAGTGACACAGTTCATATGTTTGGAAGTTTGTAGGCAATGTGGGTAAGTAGTGCGCCTTCTAAAGTGAACACAAAAAATGTCAACTTACTATAATCATTTCAGGGTTGCAGTGATATATTCCATAATGAACACATAATACACATAATAATGTGTTTACCCAAACCACAACAAACCATTTATGTCACATGACAATATTGTAACAGTTTACATTTTAATAAGCCAAATTGACAGTAGTTTTTTATATTAACAAACACTATTACACTGGCATTACATGACACGCTATATACATGCCTATATACGACCTATGTTATCTCTTTGAGACATTATTCTCTCTCATAAAGCAGCATTGAGATAAAGAACCAAACGCTTCAACAATATTCCAACAGATATTGGCTTTATCAAGAATTCAATTCTCTAGTGGTGTAAAATTCCACTGCACATTTTCTGAAATGGGAAAAGTTATAATGTAAGGGTTAAGTTAATATTTGTTATGAGGGCTGTCATGTATAGGGGTAGCTTGTAGCCTCTGTGTAATTAGGTCCAATGAGAATATCATTACCTAATAAAAACAGACTGACAAAGTTCTTGGGAGGACAGATTCTGCCTGAAGTTTGGTTAATGGGTGATATCACACGCTACACATTGTATATTTATTTTAAGATAATTAAGGCTTAGTGATAGACAGAAATATTATTATTTTAATTGAGATTAAAAAATGATGAATTGTTTGTAGTGTTAACTGCTATCAGATGGATATGTATCAAAACATTACATATCTTACACTAGCAGGCCATGTACTATTGCAAAAAAACAGATATTTATATTTCTCAATATCACTTGCACTGTTCATTTATATTATCTGCAGTAACTCCATTGTTTTATATGTTATATGTGTTCATAAGAGTCTTCATGAACCAATGTATATTTTTATTGCTGCTCTTATGGTGAATGCTATAATAGGGAGCACGGCTCTTTATCCAAAACTCTTAATAGACCTGCTCTCAGATCAACAAATCATCTCCTACTCTGCTTGTTTGTTCCAGAGCTTTGTATTATATGTGTATGCAATGGCAGACTTCACAATGTTGACAGTGATGGCTTTTGACAGGTATGTGTCAATATGTAGACCTCTCCAATATCATACTGTCATAAGGCCACAAAGAGTTAAGTTACTGTTGCTACTGGCTTGGCTTGTGCCAGCCACTGAAATGGGAAGTGGGATTGTTTTGACCAGTAGACTAAAACTCTGCAAGTTCATATTAGCAAGAATTGTTTGTGATAATTATTCACTGGTTAAATTGAGCTGTGGTGACATACAAGTAAACAATATATATGGTTTGTTTATCCTAATAATATGCATCTTTCCACCTGTGATATTCATTCTGTTTTCATATGCAAAGATACTGATGATTTGTCTGAGAAGTTCCCAGGGCTTTAGGAGAGGAGCTCTCAGAACATGTCTTCCTCATCTGATAGTTTTAATTAACTTTACCATTATTTCTGTATTTGAGATCATTCAAAGTAGACTCCCATCTGATGTGCCACATATTGGTCGTATGATTATGTCTGTTATGCATGTTGTCATTCCACCTGTCTTTAATCCTCTCATATATGGGTTCAAGATACAAGAGATTTATAAACGCCTCAAGGCTCTGCACTGTTTAGGATGTAAAAAGAAAAGTACTGATTCCAGCAATCTTAAAATAATAAAACGGGCCTCTAATCCATCATCAAAATAAATTAACAATAAAAGGACATGTTCTTGTTTTTTCCCTTCGCCATGTGCTCAATATTTTATTTATAATATAGCATATACAGTATATAGCATATAATATAGCATAAAATAGCAATTATAATTGCTATTTTTAATCTTAAAATAGAATAAATACAAAATGATTGTATAATTAAGTTATATCATCAAATATATGATGGCATTATTTGAAAATGTATTATGAATTAATTATTCAAAATAATCCACATTGCCATAAAACGTAATTTATGGTGGTGACAGGCACGATTAATGACAGAGAAAGTGCAGTATTGTGCAAGTTTAATATAAAGACAAATATGTTCACCTTTAGTTTAATCAATCACCTGGCATAATAATATACAGTATAATATTATAGCATAATAATAGTAAGTAATACAACCCCAATTCTGAAAAGGTTGGGAAAATGCTAATATGCAAAATTCCACATCTAGATGGCAGCATACATTTTTCCAAAACGTGTATACTGTATACTCCTCCTCCTCTATACTGCATGCAAAAGTTACCTATTCCATCAAAAGTGACATCTACTATGACAGAGGCTGGATGTTGGACCTAATCCTGATAAAAGTTTGTTAAACTGACATCTATGACAGAGGCTGGCTGTTGGACCTAATCCTAATGAAAGTTTGTTAAACCGACATCTATGACAGAGGCTGGATGTTGGACATAATCCTGATGGAAATTTGTTAAACTGACATCTATGACAGAGGCTGGATGTTGGACCTAATCCTGATGAAAGTTTGTTAAACTGACATCTATGACAGAGTCTGGCTTTTAGACATAATGCTGATGAAAGTTTCTTTAGTGCTTTTCCTCTTGATGGTTTGAAAACATTTTCAAGCCATTTTATCTCCAAAAACTGTTTAAAGTGCTGACTTCTCAGACCAAAAAGCACACTTCCACTGTACCACTGTACATCTCAGATAAGATGAGGTCAACATTGCAAATAGATTGGAGAAAACAGCTATCATGTTCACAAGGATAAAGAGGAACAGTACAATGCAAGCTTTCATCGGTGTCAGGTCCAAATGCAAGCCTTTTTTTACATTTACGGATTTTGGCAGACATTTTTATCCAAAGAGTCAGTACATTTGTCAATAGTTGGACAAGTCATACACCTGCAATTGTAAGCAACCAATATTATGTGAGAATAGTTACAGCAACTTGTCATACTGTATGTCTACTACCACGCCAATATATAATTCAATCATCAAACAAACTACCTAATGGCCTGAATACTAAGTGACTAATACTAAATACATAAGAGCAGAATAGATTTCTTTTTTAGCAAATGCTAACTTTGGAAAGATATTGAAAGAAGAAGGTTGGATACTGCCACTGTGAAAGGATGCTAACAAGGACAGTTCTGTTTTGTTGAGCTGACTCTTCCATTTCCACAAAAGCTGACCTATAAACCTTTTAGATTGTTCACCCAGGTAACTAGCAAGCTTAAATTGATTGCCCAGCTCTGGTCCAGCTAGTTGTTTTACTTGCCTTAAGGCGACAATTTTCTTCTTGCAAAATAGTCTTGTAGCAGTTGGTTCTGACCGAGCAGATGCTGCAAGACATCTGCCAAGACGGCTCATTAAACAACCAATGCAAAGACAATTCGTCTTGACCTCTAGCTTTTTTCAAGCATGTTCCATATTTTAAAACATCCTATGTAGAACATGGTAGGCTCTTTAAGAAGTGAGTCTTTTAGGTCCATTAAAAACGTTAGGTGTCTAAACCTAAACTGCCAAACCATCACAAAATTGCACAGGCCATGGTTCACCAGACCACATCTGTGGGTGAAGTTAGCATTCTTTGGACATACTGCAGTCGGAAGGCAGCACAGCGGCTGGCTAGGTGCACAACCCCCTGGCCACCTTCCTTCTTGGGCAGAAACAGAGTGCACTGAGGAATCCAGTGCAGTTTATCCCAAAAAATTCTATTAACACAGATTGTACCTTTGCTAGAAGATTTTGTGCCGGGTCCACACACGCTAGTTGATGCCACAACACAGAGGATACAATATTGTTATTGATTACACTGCGACCTCTGTATGACATGCTGGGTACAATCCATTTCCATTTATGTAAAATTCATTCAATTTTCTCTAAAACAGTTTCACAGTTCTTCCGCATAAAGGGTTCATCCCCTAGGAAAACACCCAGATATTTGATAGCATCCCTTTTCCAGGTCAGCTCTCTTGGTAAGTCAGGTGCATAAGTGTGCACACCCTCTTATCCCTGGGGATGTGGCTGTTTTCAGAATTAACCAATCACATTCATGCTCATGTTAAATATAAGTCATTACACACCTGCCATCATTTAAAGTGACTGATTAACAATAAATAAAGTTAATCTGTTCTAGTAGGATTTTCCTGACTTTTTCTTTGTTGCATCTCAGAGCAAAAGCCAAAGTTTGCAGAGAGCTTCCAAAGCATCAGAGGTATCTCACTGTTGAAAGATATCAGACAGGAGAAGGGTACAAAATCATTTCAAAAGCATTAGATATACCATGGAACAAAATGAAGCCGGTCATCATAAAGTGGAGAGGCACAACAGAGACAAAACCAAGGACTGGATGTCCGTCCAAAATTGATGAAAAGACAAGAAGAAAACTGGTCAGGGAGGTTTCCATGAGGCCTACAGCAACATTAAAGGAATTGCAGGAATTTCTGGCAAGTACTGGCTGTGTGCTACATGTGACAACAATGTCCCGTATTCTTCATATGAATGGGCTTTTGGTAGGGTGGCAAGATGGAAGCATTTTTTTTTTTTTTACAAAGAAAAACATCCAAGCCCGTCTGAAGTTTGCAAAAACAAACATCAAGTCCCCCAAAAGCTTGTGGGAAAATGTGTTGTGGTCTGATGAAACAAAGGTTGAACTTTTTGGCCATAATTCCAAAAGACATGTTTGGTGCAAAAACAACACTGCACATCACCCAAAGAACACCATATCCACAGTGAAGCATGGTGGTGACAGCATCATGCTTCAGAACTGTTTTTCTTCAGCTGGAACCGGGGCCTTAGTCAGGGTGGAAGGAATTATGAACAGTTTCAAACACCAGGCAATTTTGGGACAAACCTTCAGGCATCCATTAGAAAGCTGAAGATGAAGAGGATGTTCACCTTTCAGGTTATATCAAACCAACCACACGGTAACACTATGATGATACATTCTCAGCAAGCAAAATATTCGGACAAAGCACCAAACCTTTTGAAATTACAATAAATATTTGCTTTATCAATGATGGCATTCTCTAGAGGTGCAAAATACCACATTGTTTACTGAAATGGAAAAGGTATGATAAAGGTAAGGTTAATGAGAAAAGCCAACAATTGTTTTGAAGACTGTCCCCCAGAGGTTAGTCAGTAGTTTGTAATTAGATCCAAAGAGATGGTCAGAAGAACCTGATAAAACCAACTAAAAAAAGTCAGTTAATCTGCTGGGAGGACAGAATGAGCCTGAGGCTTGGTAAATTGGCAAAATTACATGTTATGTATGTATATTTGAAGATAACATTAAGGTTTATTGAGAAATTGGTTTACATTACTATCTATTATTAGATGGATATCTATGATAACATTACATATCTTACACTAGCAGGCCATGTACAATTGCAAAAACATAGATATTTATATTTTTTAATTTCACTTGCACTGTTTATTTATGTATTTTGCAGTAATGCCATTGTTTTATATGTTATATGTGTTCATAAGAGTCTTCATGAACCAATGTATATTTTTATTGCTGCTTTGATGGTGAATGCTCTAATAGGATGTATGTCTCTATATCCAAAACTCTTAGTAGATCTGCTCTCAGATCAGCAAATCACATCTTTTTCTGCCTGTTTGTTCCAGAGCTTTGTATTATATGTGTATCTAATTGCAGACTTTGCACTGTTGACAGCGATGGCTTTTGACAGGTATGTGTCAATATGTAGACCTCTCCAATATCATACTGTCATCAGGCCACAAAGAGTTAAAGTATTGTTGGTGTTGGCTTGGCTTGTGCCAGCCACTGAGGTTGGAGGTGCAGTTGTTTTGACCAGCAGACTAAAACTCTGCCAGTTCATTTTACCAAGAATTGTTTGTGATGTTTATTCATTGGTTAAATTGAGCTGTGGTGACATACAAGTAAACAATATATATGGGTTGTTTATGTTGGTTATAACCATTTTTCCACCTGTGATATTCATTCTGTTTTCATATGCAAAGATACTGATGATTTGCCTGAGACGTTCCCAGGGCTTTAGGAGAGGAGCTCTCAGAACATGTCTTCCTCATCTGATAGTGTTCATAAACTTTACCATTATTTCTGTATTTGAGGTCATTCAAAGTAGACTCCAATATGATGTGCCACATATTGGTCGTATGATTATGTCTGTTACACATGTCATTCCGTCTGTATTTAATCCTCTCATATATGGGTTCAAGATACAAGAGATTTATAAACGCATCAAGGCTCTGCACTGTTTAGGATGTAAAAAGAAAAGTACTGACTCTAGCCATCTTAAAAGAATACAACGAACCTCTAATTGATCATTAAAATAAATTAACAATAGATGCACATGTTCTTGTTTTTTTCTTCACCATGTTCTCAATACTAAAAAAATCTAATTTTAATCGAATTAATCTAATTTCCATAAAACGTGATTTATGTTGGTGACCGGCATGATTAACTACACAAAAAGTGCAGTATTGTTCAAGTTGTACATCAATTGTTTTGTTTTATTAAAGGGTGCATCATATGGCCACCAGAGGGTAGTCTGATGCAATGTATAGCTATTTAGATTTTCCTTTCTCTCTCAGTGACTGAATTTATATTTTGATTCATATTTTGATGCACTTATATGTGTAAATAACTGATGTGAACAATACATAATAATCAGAAGCTAATTATGTCACTTGCAGTCTGTGTCCTGGATATGGCAGCCATGTTTTTTTTTTTTAAATGTATACAATTTAAAAACAGTTTTCCCCACAGCCTGATAAATGAGATGCACAAATACAGCATTGTTTCGCAAAGTGTGGTGTGTAAGACTTTATTAAAATAATATCTTAATAATAGAAAATAATATAATGAAATGAGGATGTTCTAGTTTAAACAATTGCATTTAATTAATTCAATTAATTTATTTCATTCTAATCTGTTTACTCGCTGTGTTTTACTAATTAAATAACTAAGAATTAAGTTTAGATAAAAGCTTATTTGTAATGAGTAGTGGGGTGTCCTTCATATGTATACATTTGTTGCAATGTCTCTCATAAAGGATACAACCAGTATCAAGTTATTTGCAGGCAGCAAAGTCATGGATGTGTCACTTGAACAATGTTGACTGGTCTTGAATTAAGGCCAGGCAAGACTAGACCCTCATCGTTGTTATGATTTAAAAAGGTATAGTCATCTATTGCAAGCTAATTGTAAGCTAATACACATTTAGTCAAATTCACCAAATATTGCATTTTGCTAGCTTACCTTTCTCTGTACAATAGTGTGAAATAGTCCTGTACTTCAACACAGCCCTGTCTCCGTAAACAGTAACATTAACTACGCTTGGCTTTTTAAGGATAATCTGTTACATATTTATCTTACACAATTAAGCCTAGTTTTTAATTACATTTTAATCGTGTCAGGTACCAAACACAGATCTAAAGCCATTTTCTCACATGCCATATTACAGTGAGCATTCCTGCATGGGGTAATGTGTGAGCAGGAATAGGGGTTGATAAACATGTTTGTCCGCTCCCCAAGTTTCCCACCTCGCGACCTAGTAATGTAAAATGCCGGTATGGCTGAGATGTTAACAAAAGCAGAACCAATGCAGGGACAAGTACTTAAATCTGATGCAAGAAGTGTTCACGTGGAGTGAGCAAACCAATCACAAGACTGTAACAGTTAAAAATTTATATTTTATATGCCTTGAACATTAGTGTACAACTTTACACTCGTGAATAAAAGGTCAAATCAGCTATTGCAAGCTAAAAGGAAGAGAATACACTTTTTTACAAATTCAACAAATATCACCTTGCATTTCGCTAGCTTACCATTCTCTGTGCATGTTGAAAAAAAGATCTGGTACTTATACACAGCCCTGGGGCTTCATGTATCAACAATTGCACAGCTTTCATACTAAAAATGGTGTACTCACAAAACTCGAAAAATGCGTACGCACAAAAATATTCAGATGTATTAAACCATGCGTACGCCAGGTCCTGCGCATCTTCCCTTCATACATCCCATTAAACGTGTATTTTACCGTACATGCACGAGCCGTTGACCCCGCCTTACATCATCCCATAAAGTACTATGCAAATTATAATAATGCGCCCTTGTCCTCATCAGTTGTCCAATATGCAATGGCTTATCCAGCCGCAAACGTGTAGAAAAAAAAAGAAAAAAGAAAATTCACTGACTCAGATTGACGTTTTGATCACAGAGGTGGAGACAAGTATATATTTTATATTTCGAAGTTTGTCCTCCAGTGTCAGCAATAAAAGAGTAAACGGAGTGGCAAATGACTACAGCAGTCAATGCATCGGGTTCCGAGAACCGTAACATGTCAGAAACTAAAGAAATAGTTCAATATCAAAGTCGATAAAGAGAAGAGTTGAAAGTGTGGCAGTTAAGCTCACATGAAGAAAGGATGGCTGTAATCACAGAAAGACATTGTCAATAATATGTCAACACTATGAAGGAGATAAAAAGGATACAAAAGTATGATATTGTATAATTAACATAAGTGATGAATTTGAACTGGTTAAAAAGTATATGCCGGTGCATGGATCCGTGCGTATTTGCCTCATGGACATGGATGTCTGTGAGTCTCAGCAACAGCACATATTCTTAAATAGAGACAATTGCAGCGCATGGCGATCTTCTTGTACAGTGAGTAAAATATTTAATCTGTGGGAAGTAAAATGGGGTGCGCACAATGGCAATATAGAGAGGGTGACTATAGGCCAGCCGGTTAACATTGTGCAGTAGCCTACTCTTAAACTAAAGTAAATCACACTCTCCGACACCTCAAGAATGCTCTAGTGAGTTACAGAGATCCCTTCCATCCCGCTCCATCTATCCAATCAACTACCATGTATTTTTTTGAAAGTACCTGCCATTCACAAACAGTTGTTGTACGGCTCCCCAGATGGAATTCCTCTGGCTTGTCAGGTTAGCTTATTGGTGCATTTGACGTAAATTATGTGTTTAGATGAAACAGACAAGAAAGTGTCAGCTCATATTCCTGAAACCATTAGCTCCACAGTATAGACTAACTTAATTCATTCAGATTTACCAGAATAGGCCATTAGGCCATTATAAATGAGAGACGGACAACTTAGTTGCAGATCTGGCGACTATACACTATCTTTTGCATTTAGCCACAACTGCTCATCTACATACATCACACATACATCACATGACATACATCACATTGTATGTCATGTTGGGCAATACACAATCATATTTTGGCATGTCTGATCCATACCTGGCAATAGGATACAATGGGAAGCAGCTGTAGTTGGTCTAATTGTTCTAAATATTTTTTATTAAAACATTAATCAAGGTTCAGATAGCTTTTGATCAACAAAGCCGTAGCACTACGCTTTGCTTCACAATGCATTTCGATGTGTGAGTCGGCGCCGCGGAGGACTGCTTGGCGATGCATTTTGGATTTGAGCTCAAAGAATGACTGACCCTGCCTTTAAGTAATTTTACTGGTTTTGCTAGACAATGAAGAAATACTATCAACAACGATATATTTAGGTTACGCCGTCTGTTTCCTGATATTGCTGTAATTAATAGATTTGCTTAGATTTTATTAAGCTTGCGTAGAACACAAAGCTAAAAGATTTGTATGCTATTTGTAAGCTACAGCAAATTCACATACCGTACTGTAGCAGGGCTTCCACACAAAACATAGGCTATAAATAGCCTCCCGCTGACAACTGCGTAAGATTGGACTTAGGCTATGTGTGTATGTGCTGCATCAATTTTATGTAGAAACGCAAATTGTGCAAAGAATGTTCAAAAGTATGCTGTAAACTGAAGTCTCTTTAAACTTAAATAAAAACTTAAATTTGTTCATGGCGCTTGGCAGCATCCATAAAGTTAGCTACCGCCCTCTGTTGACTGTCCAGGCTATATGCTGGAAGTACCACGGCAGGTATGAACCAGAGCCGTGTAAAGAGAGAGTTGCTTCATCTCCGTTCACTCCAATAGACAATTTTTCCACAGCAACAGAGCCTCAAAATAGTTCCCGGAAGTTAACCTAAGTAATAAAAGTGCCATATAAACTCTATTTAAAATGTAAATCGGTGCATTTATTGACTACTTATTACAAACAAATGAAGTATATATATGTGTGTGTATGTGTATATGTATATGTATATATATATATATAGTCATATATATGTGTTTAAAATTCCCACCAAGCACTTCCTGGAACTGTTTTGCCATAGGTTTAGCCTCTCCATGAACCATGTAAAATTCCGGACTTCCGTTTCCATGGCTCTGGTATGAACCATAGGTGTGAACAGATGCAACAGGTGAATGTACCTGGATGGAGCTGCATGTGTGAACAGAGGAAATCACTAGTCGTGCCTGCACGGTCATGCAGGTAATTTATCAGGAGCAATGTGTGAGAAGAGCTTAAAACATACATGAGAATTGGGAACTGACTTAGTAATAAATTCCACCGTGTGCATTGCGAAAGGATTAACATTGCGCTTTCATTCCCTACAGCTCCGACAACAAAGCACTTGAGCACAGCGCAATTCCAACTTCACAAGCGGGAAGTAGCAACCTCCTTCAAGCACGTGAAGGCAGCAGAAGTATACTTGAAGCGGCTCGAGTGCTCGTCTGTGTACTTGTTGCGCCAGACCCGATCAGAACACCCTTGCATACTAGTATCCATAGGTCATGCACCCTATCCAGCGCACGATAACCTCAATTTACCCAACACTTAAATATCAAAAGTTATTTATATTCATTATCTTGAATACCAAACTATAAAGTGGATGCTAGGATGATAGTGGAAACCAAGGACTTCTTGTATTATTACAAACATAGTCTGCTCCTACCTGAGGCAGAACAGCATGTTGGCCTGTGTTGTGCACGGCAGGGCGGAGCCAAGCGCCTCTGTGACTGACACTGGCATGGGAAGCAGGGGCGGGGCCTTCAGCATCACCGGGCTCTGGGAGCGGCGGTGGTCATGGAGGTGGACCACAAAGGCGGCCAGGCCAAGCATGTGTGCGACGTTCAGACACGGCCCCTTTGGACACAAGAGAAGGTTTGGGTCAAGGCCAGCGCGTGGCGTGGAATGCACTTTTTAATGACTTTCGAAACGTAAAAGATAATTTGACGTCAAAAATCTGCAGCTGCTCAATGCATGTCTATGGCGTTGACGCTCGAGAAATAGAACAGAACCTTGCTGTCGACGTTCAACCTAGGGCTGGAAGATATGGACAAAAAATAATATCCCGATATATTTAGGTTGAATACTGAAACACAATATATATATCAGCATTATCTATAAAGTGGGTTACATTTTCAGGCATAGAGAAAGAACAAGAAACCCAACGGAAATGTGACATTATTTATTTTTAGCGACATTAATTGACATGTGAGCTTTCTCTGGTGTCTCCGCCCCTTTGACACTCTGAACGCACTAAGTGCAGGCATGGAGGGAGAGACGATCAAATCAAAAAAGGAATGAATAAATGCATATATATAACTATATCGATATAAACAATATTGTATAATTTCTTTTGAAAAAATTCCAATATATACACCGGTATATCGCCCAGCCCTAAATAACATCATGCATGTGTAGTATAAACAGCCACAAGCCATTTGATTTGATGAAGAACACGTGCATCTCTCCGGTGTGTGTTCCGGTCCCAACATGCATCCTTGCCACAGTGGCCCAGGACCACAGCCACTCCCATGAGCCCCTCCGGTCATGTCAAACAATCATGCTGTTGAAAGGTGTTAAGGTAACTTGTTGTTGTTAGGCAAGAGCTAGGCCTGCACTGGGCTGTTTGTATCACAGGGGCTGGAATGCATGTAAACTCTGACACCGATAACACTTCAATGCTAATATTTAACCATAAGACTTTTTTTTGTGTGCCAGCCCATAATATCAGCATGGACTGAATTCTATGATTAGGTTTGGGATTTCCCCCGCTGAGGGTAGAGGTTACAAAGGCCATCACAGTCAGAGCATGTCAGGAACACAGGTTAGGTCACAAGATGGTTAGAGAAGATGATCAACAACATGGATTAATCTCCGTCGCACTGGTTTGGCATTCAAGGGTCAGTCTTAAGTCTGTACTATGATTGATCGGCTTATGTCTTATGTGATTGACGTGATGAAGCATCTCTCCTGCAGTTTCTGTTAGGAAAATATGACCCCCCCCCCCGCGTGTTATTAAATAGACGCAGGACGACATAATTCTGTCACTTGCACAACAATAAAAGTCAGTCAGTCCTTGGCACGCCATTTAACTGTTACGTGAGAGACTAAGACCGCTTGCTAAACTCGAGAGATAATGATACTTATTCACACACCTTCATGCAGGCATAATGGTACTTGATCTTATCGTGCAATATATGGACATGACCGACATCATTTTTCAGACGTCAATAATATTGCCTGATGTATTTGAATTTACAAGCGTATTGCTGACATAAGAAAGTTAGCCATGTTGTGCTGCTCCTGCGCGCTCATTCGTCTGCTCGCAGGCAGCGCTCCCCACACACACGCACACAGCGACAGGTGAAGCACGTTTTAACCGGCGTTTTTCTCGACGACTGCATGATTGCAGCAAACTACATTTTGAAGAATAAATGCAAAAATGTGCCATTGGTTATTTCCGCTTAAAGGCTTATTTTTAATATTTAGCCAAGCAATTAAATTGGTTTAACCAATCAAACAAATGTCACATGACAATAGCGGAACATTGATTACATTATTCTGACAATAATATTGTTTATCGCAATTATTTCTTGGACAATATATCGCCCAGCAAAAATAATGATTGTGTCAGGCCTAATCCACATGTACAAAAACATATGTACAAATCTTCATTTAGAAAAAAACACCCAAGAGCATTCCCTTCAATGTTAGGGGAGAGTACGCTCTCTGACATGCCAGAGGAATTGTTCGCACACGTCCATCTGGGGAGCCGTACATTGAAACTGTTATTGCAGGTACTTTCCAAAAAATACTTGGCAGTTGATTGGATGAACCATCTGGTCATTTTCGCTGTCGGCCCACCTAAACCACGCCCGTGTAGCTATAAACACGACGCTGGTTGGAAAGTTCAGTTACTCGGACACATTCAAAATGATTACGAGGCTTTCCAGACCGATTCTTGCGGCGAAAGTGAAACTGAAATTATTAGCCTCGCGAGGCTAGGAGTCCGCATGAGACGCCAAAGACTGCTTTTTGACGCCACGTGAGGACACGTCGCTGCCGACAGACGCCCTGTAGCTGCTGTGACAAGTGGCCAGAAGTAGGTCTGAACTACATCGCCCGCTGAGGGGAGAGAGATGGGTTGGGGGGGGGGGGGGGGGGGGGGGAGGTAAGGAGGGAGAAGGGGGGGTGTGGGGGGAGGGGCGCACACTGGAGGTG
>JAODUH010052062.1:0-12395 GCA_027564835.1 Typhlichthys subterraneus
AACTGGCTCCTTTCGACGCAAAGGAGCAGCGGCTCTACGAGTTCCTCACGGATAGCTGAGCTTCTCACCCTATCTCTAAGGGAGAGACCAGCCACCTTCCTGAGAAAACCCATTTCGGCTGCTTGTACCCGTGATCTAGTTCTTTCGGTCATGACCCACCCTTTATGACCATAGGTGAGGGTAGGAACGAGAATTGACCCGTTGATCAAGAGCTTTGCCTTCTGGCTCAGCTCTCTTTTCGTCGGTACGATAAAGCGATTGCAATACCGCTCCCGCTGCTCCCAGCCACTTCACACTCGGCTGCGAACCAATCCAGTGAGTACTGGAGGTCATAGTCCGATGATGCCATCATCTGCAAAATGCATCGATGAGATCCCCAAGCCACCGTACCAGACCCTCCCCACCACGACTACACCTCATATTTACCATAATTCCGATATGATGTGCAGGCAGCATAATTCCTGTCCAAGACATGTCCGGCCACTCCATGACAGACCGTCAATAAAATTAGAGCAAACTAAAAGCACAACACCAACTATAACAAAAGGTTCAGCTTGAAGAGAGGTAAAAGTATTTCCAAAATGACAGTTGGAAAATGGGCCTTTGAAGGTACTATATCATAATTTAGTGCACACTTAATTTAAAGTGACTTATTACTGTAAGTGCGTTTGTCAGTGCCTACTCACTGACAGGGCAGGTTTAAATATAAAAATTGAAGAGCGTTGCTAAGCACCCTTCCACTCAGCCACTTCAAATGACATCTGAGTTATGAGCGTTGTGTGGATGTGTTTCAGGCTGTTCCTCGGGAGCAGCGTGCCAACTACAGTACGTAGTATACGGTAATACGGAATAGTTGTGTGTGTGTGCGTTGTGTGTTAGGCCAGGGCGGAGGGGTGGGTTGGAACACATGGCTCTACACCACTGGATGGTGTCTGGCTTGAGGCTGGGTTTGTCTGAGTTGCGTTGGGATTGGCTGATGGTGTGTTTGTGTTGGTTTGGCAGGGCTGCAGTGTGTAGGTCTGCAGGCCTCGAGTTCCCCTTGGCTGCACTATGGTGTGTGTATGTGTGTGTGTGTTGGTGCGTGTGTGCATGTGAGTTGCACGTCTGTGTATGTGTGCATGTCTCTGTGTGTGTGTGTGTGTGTGTGTGTGTGCATGCTGTGTGTGTGTGTGCGTATGTGTGTGCATGCTGTGTGTCTGTGTGCATGTGTGTGTGTGTGCGTGTGTGTGTGTGTGTGTGCATGTGTGCGTGTGTGATGGCACCAAACTCTGTGGTGATCAGGCTGCCCAGCGACGCGTCAACTAACCGCGGGCCACCTACCCGGCCGCACACCCAATAACATAATATAGTTTAGTTGCTATGGTTACTCAGTGACTAGTGAGCCTAGTACACATTGCCGTGGATACTGGGGGGGCTTTCTGTCTGGGCGCATGTGGATGGTGTGATGTCAGAGGAACGTCATAAATCACAGTGTCACACGCACGTGCACACACACACACACACACACACACACACAGAGCTGTCAACACCTGTCTGGGAGGGAGAGCTGTAACTGTTTTGGCCAGTTAAAGGTTGAGTCAGTGATTCAGGAGAAAGGTAGTTGGTATTTTAACTGAACAACACCCCTCCCTTATTGCCACAGGGTGCACCCTCAAAAGCACCCCCAGCCCACACACACACACACACACACACACACACACACACACACACAGAACACATAACCAAGGATTGGATATTGTGAAGTATACCGAATTTGACAAAGTGTATTAGCGTAAAAGCGCTTACCTGCCTTGAAACACCCCTAATGTTATGTTTAAGTCAACATGCAATAATGTCCGTATGACTTTAAGGTCGACTACACTCTAACAGTCAGCTCTAGAGGAAGATGTATACAGTTAAGACAGATTAAAATTAAGAGACCTCTGCACATTATTTAAAATGTAATAGTATACACCTAGTGTTAACATTAAAAAAAAAACATAAATAGAAAAATTATAAATAGAAATAGAAAAATCCATATATTACATGTAAGTGAAATATTTAAATGTATAAGTAGTGAAAATCTGAGAAACCTCTGCATTGGTCTCCTAATTGATTACTGTATATACAGTATTGTCTTGGGTTAACACTCAGTTCATTCATCCTTGAATGTGTTTATTTGTGTGTGCTATCATACAGTAGCCTGTACTGTGTGGGACACCCTGACAATCACCGCCCTAGTCTCGCAGAGCCAGCCTTTACTTGTGTAACGTCTGGGACTCAACTCTGACTACCTGGCGTCGAGGCCCGCCTACTTGACAGGAGAGGAATTTTGATTGACAAGCATGACGACAAGCTACAGTAGAGACAGCTTTCTCACAGTGAAAGACATGCACAGGCTAACTCCACATATACACAGAACCAAGACCATAGGCATTCTTTGATTTAAAGGTATTGTCAGCTCTTGTAAACTAATTGTATTCGTCAAATATCTCCTCGCATACCGCTATCTTACGTTCCCTGTGCATACTGAACAAAATAACAACACCACTCACAGCAACAATGCCCCTTGCTTCGCAATGCCTTTCAATGTGTGGGGCGTAGCTTCTGAGGGGGTTTGTTTTTATTTGAGCTCGAAGTTAGCAAGGCCTTTAATCAGGGCCACACTTTGAGACGTCACATAGGCTAGTCAGTGTCTACATACTGTAAGTCGACCTAGATACCGTACTTACGAGAAACTGCAGATGTTGTTACATCAGTGTAGGCTATATTACACAGATGCAAACAAAACCTGTTGCCACGGTAACCCCTTGGGCATTGGTGCACCTGTAATCATTGTGGGTTTAGACATCACAAGAATCAAGAAGTACACAGTTTCAAGAACATAACACGCTTGTTTGTAACTGTAGGCGATCTGTGGTGACAGCCTGCATCGATTCTCATAGCCTACATGTGATGGCCTATAGCAACCAGGCCTAGTGTATATTGCACTATGGAGAGTTTATATAGGATAAATGTTTCATTAATAATAATAGTAGTAGTATTAATAATAATAATGATACTAATAATAGTCTAGTCATGCAAAATTAAATCCCACAAAATAAAAATAACTATTTACTATTAATTAACATAATATCAACATTACTCAATCCCATTTTACAAGTTTTGGGTGGGTAAAAGTCTCATTGGTATAACAATAAATAGCCTAGTTATAGCGTATGCTAGTCTGACAAATACATGTAAATTAAAAGAAATTACACCTTTATTGATATTTTATGGATGTTAGGCTATTTGTGGGATTTAATTTTGCATGACTAGACTATTATTAGTATCATTATTATGATTAATACTACTATTATTATTAATGAAACATTTATCCTATATAAACTGTCCATAGCGCAATATACACTAGGCCTGGTTGCTATAGGCCCTCACATGTAGGCTATGAGAATCGATACTTTGCAGGGCTGTCAGCACAGATCGCCTACAGTTACAAACAAGCGCGTGTTATGTTCTTGAAACAGGTTTAGTCTGCCATTACATGTGAACGGCGGAGAACAAAGAACACTTCAAAGAGGATTTCATCGGTCCGACCGAACAGAGTGGTATAACTGGAATGACTTGATGAGTTAAAGCTTCTGAGACACCTATCGGTAGGCTTATCGGTAGACTAATGTAGCTACCGTTGAGCTTCGACTCAATGGCCATTTGTGTTACGTTATTCTATCTCAGTTCTAACGTTCTCTACAGCCTATGAAGTCATATGGAAATACAGTAAAATGGTATTATAGTGACAGGTTTTATTATGCTATTAGGCAATGTAACTAAACATCAACTTGGTAGTAATTAATTGGTAGTAAGTAATTCTTAGGCTAAAATTCTAATACAGTCTAAATGTACCCTGTAAATCCCTCAATCCCTATAGTTTAAATAAATGGCATCAATTCCACATATATAACAGAAGCGGTGAGCAGAAATGTAGGCCTAATGTATGTCATTGTTGTCAGAAGGATGAGCAAGAGTCTGTTGTGAACGTCTCCTTTGTCCACAGTGAATTATTGGACCATGTGTCTCAATTACAACTTTTATTATTATGATAAAGTGAAGGGGAGCCATCTGGTGGCGTTAATGAGCAATGCAGCCGCTGCCAGCGCATTCACCTTACATACAGTATTTTACAGTAATATTGACTCTAAATATATGTACGCTTCCTATCAATTTATTTATTTGATTTGTATAATGTTTTATTAATTGTATTGCTCCGTGCAGATTTATAAGAGATTGCTTAAAGTGTATAGTATCCTCATAAAAGGGCACAATCTAATAGTCATACTAATCATCTAATAGTTATGTAGTCTACGTGTGTGTGTGTGTGTGTGTGCACATATTCACGTCAATCCATCCATCCATTCATCGTCATCCGCTTATTCGTAGTCGGGTCGCGGGGGCAGCAGCTCCAGCAGGGGACCCCAAACCTCCCTTTCCCGGAGCCACATTAGAAAGCTCTGACTGGGGGATCCCGAGGCGTTCCCAGGCCAGTGTGGAGAATAATCTAAGTATAAAAACACCAGTCAAATGCCATGATGCATGTGAGCTAATTAACAAATATAATAACAACACAGTGACTGTGCTTTGATGAAGCCTCCATTTGACATGTAGGTTCATATTTTAAATCAGTAGCCTTGTTTATGTTTTATTTTCTGTATCTGTAAAATGTTGTCTATATTACTGGAAAAGTAACTATTGCTGGATCAGTTTCTCAGTACAAAGAGTAGATAGGGCGCCATTGTGTAATAATAATAATAATAAAACAATAATACAACAGTATAATTACTCAAAGTGTTAAGTTAATTTGGCACACTGACATTTAAATTGAACTTAACTGACTAAAAATGTATAATACTAAAAAATAACAACATTCACATGAAATTGCATAAATTATGTAAATGCAATGTAAAAGTTACAGTGACTTATTGAACAAATCATGTATTACAGTGTCTGTACTGACTGCACGCGTGTTAATGGACACACACACACACACATGCATGCATGCACGCACGCACACATGCACGCACACACACACACATTCATTCACCCGCAGACTCTCACACGTACACACACACACACACACATGCACATGTATAATCACATACAGTCCAGTATGTGAGTTTTCCAATTAACTATGAAGCCCTGAAATCTGGTATACCCCACCCCCCCCCACACACACTTTTAACCTTTAACCTTTAACCTTTGCGACAATTGACAGCAGATGACAGAGCATGTTTCATAACCCATGGACAAAGTCAAGTTAAAGCCACTCTAACATGTCAAACATTAGTCATGAAAATTATGAAGGCTCTCTGGTGTTAATTAGTTTAATCTGTATGTGTGTGTGTGTGTGTGTGTGTGTGTGTGTGTGTGGGTTACATATCAACAACCAGACCCAGATTTGAGTATTCCTCTTCTTCTCATCTCTTGTATGAACACACAAAAACAAAGCATAGGTGCATTCAAGTTGGAGTAAGTACATTTAAGAATTTATAAAACATTTACCAAATGAATCGTTATAGAACCAATATAACCTAAGGAAACTGTAGATTTCAGTTGTAAATTATATATATCTATATATATGTATATAATTAATATATATAAAAATAGCGTAAAACTGTTTCAACCTCTGTAAACAACAGTTCTTTGTCTTGAGATGTCTGTCAATTTGAACGTCGTCATAGCAACACATGCGTCACATCCAGCGTTGAAGAAAGACAAGGGACAGCAGCTTGGTCTAAGTCCGCACTTTATTCCTAACACATACTGGTTCTCCTCTTCCCACGGCTCCCCCAGAACAACAGGCACACAGATAGTGATGAGCAGAGACAGTAGAAGACAGCCCAGAACCCAAACAAGTCAAATAGATTCATAATCAGGTTACATCATCGAGAGAGAGAGAGAGAGAGAGAGAGAGAGAGAGAGAGAGAGGGAAGGGGAGAAAGAGAGATGGAGAGGGAGGGGGAGAGAGAGGGGGGAGAGAGAGAGGGGGAGAGAGAGGGGGGGAGAAAGAGAGAGGGGGAGAGAAGAAAGAGGGTGTTTGTGAGAGAGAGAGAGAGAGAGAGAGAGAGAGAGAATTATACTCCAAAACAGAATGACCCAAAAACAGATACTAAAACTGACATAGTTGTGTTTTTTTTTTTTCTTCAAATAATCACAGTCATTTTTGTCTTTTTAAACACAGCTTTGGGCATTATTTTTCTGTCTCTACAAATGTTAGGGAGTTGCAATATGCAGAATAAAACAAAAAATTGTAATAAAACAAATACATAAATAAATAAATAATTAAACAAACTAATAAATACATGAATAAATAAATGAAATAACACTTCAGTGTAAGAAGATATAGTGTAGCTCTTTGGTTTTTACTAGAGGTTTTCTTCCTTTTACAGTAAAATCTGTCTTTGCTGTCTCTTTGTTAACCTTTGGATTTAAGCTGCATTGTAGAAAAAATAGGAAATGTTTTTTTCTTTTTTGAAAAAGAAAAAAAGCAAAGAAGGGTAAAATAGGGCAAACAAACGGAAAGGTATTCTCTCTCTATCTTCATTCTAACCTCTGTGGCTTGATGCATCCAGTCTGCGTTGTAGAAACCAAAATGAAACTGCTGCTCTGTCTCTCAGTTATTGATGATGTCATCAGTACCGGCAAAGAGGAAAGTGATATTCACAGCCAGGTACGAACTACAATATGAAAAGGTCTGTGGTTGGTTCAAGCGCTCTGGGTTTGACAGTCACATTCAATATACGTGTCATGATACCTTACTGGATGTTTATATACAAATGGAATACATGTCACATGTCTGTATGTGAGTGTGTGTGAGTGTGCGCGTGTAACATTTGTATGTATGTGTGTGTGTGGTGGGTGTAGCTTTGGTATCAGTCATTCTCCACCACTGCGCAGGAACACACAGAGAACTACGCTGTTGTTGAAGAGAATCCCATGTCTCCACAAAAATATGCTTTTTCACAAATGAAGATAATGGCATCTAACTGACACAAAAGTGGCTTGGAACTAATACAGCCTGACTCTTATATTTCCATACTCTTAACAAGGCCTCAAGGGTCACATCAAAGGTCAAAACATATAGGGCAAACGTTCAGGACGAACGTTATGGATAGAGTTTTAATTTGCACCGAACGCGGCGTGACAATATGTTCATGAACCGTGACGTCAAACAATGGACGAGAGAAAATCTGCCCATGCTGAGGCCAAAAAGGGGTCCAGGAACTGCTTGAGAAACAATATCTTTGTTAAGTATCGCTCACCAACCTGCCAGGACCTGTTTCCTTTAACTCCTGAGTTCAGACAAGTCTCATTGTATTGTAAGTTTGTAATTAAAGCTTGTATTTCTATTTGGTTTCATCAGTGTCAGAGGTATGAGGCAAGTTTTTGTCTCCAGAAAGGAAAGAAGAAACCCGAGAGGATGGAAGGAAAACGTGAATGGAGGAATTCAACCTGATCTCATGAATGTTACTGAGGCAGAATCTTTAGTTAAGTCAATAGGGTCCGACTTAATATTGTTGCTAATTACAACATTCCTGGCCCTTTAATAAAGGCTATGAGAGAGCATTCATGTCACAGTTATACCACATTTGTGTATAAGTAATTAAACAGGCTTTATATAAACAGAGAGAGGGACCAATATTTACTGTAAAAAAATAATACTATGATTTTTATATTTTTTAAATTCTATGGCCAATACAATTTCTCAAGAACGACGGGATTTCTACTGAAATAGCAAATTCCTCCATCACGGTTCTCTGGCTCCCTCTAGTGGTGCAACAGTCTTTACGGTTGGCTTTATTCTGTTTGGCATGTTCTATTCTCGTTTTACAGTTAGGGACACCTCTCTTTGCAGATAAAAGCATCACAGCAACCCCCAAAAAAATCACATCGACTCATTAAACCTTAAATAGCATCCTAAAAATACATAAATTAAATAAATTAATTAACAAGGAGAAACAAGTTAATCAAATACAAACCATCATACAACCCCTACTTAAAAATAAGAAAGAAACACAGCTTCCTCATACAATAAATACAATACAAACGTCCCCCACCCAACCCTAAACATGGAATCCATGAGAGACAAAGAGTTTTAAAGCTTTTGGTTCTAAAATCAAGTCTTTGTCACCAAGCATGACGTTCCAAGGATAATCCCAGCCTTTTATACACAAGTAAGAAGAGCAGTCAGGAGTTAGCCTTTACCTTCCCTACAAAAACTATGGAATAATAACTAACAGTTACACTCCCTCTAAAATGGACGCCAACTGTTAATATTTCAGTTGGACACACCATAACACCCCCCCCCCCCCAATCCCACATCATCCAGAACATTCCATTTCATAAAAGAAAATTGTGTGTGTTTTGTGTATCTCTTTTGAAGTTGGCTTTTAAACTACACCTCTACACAGTCATGCGCACGCACTATCACACATGCACAGTTTACCTGACCCACCTTTGGCGTCTTTGTGCATTACATAGGTTGTTCTATTTGGTATGGTTGTATACTGGTAAGAAGGTTTGCTTTTGGCATTCAGTTTTGGCTTGTTTTTTCACATCGACATTCTGGATCTTCAACACGAAAAAGAAATATCGGAAGCTACATTTTCATATAAAAAAAAAAACACAAGAAGATATGAAAACCTGTAACACTGTGCCCCCCCCTCCCCCAACCTCCTGATAATTAATAAGTATAAAACAACAAGATATATTCACACGTTATTCACAGACACACAATGGAAAGCAAAGACAGGGAAAAATATAAGTATATATACTGTATATATATTCTAAAGTTAAGTTCGTTGAGGTTATTCCTTATCTATCCATCTGGAAAAATGAACGAGTGAACCAGCGTAGAGGTCACATATGGACGGAGAGAGAAAGAGAGAGAGAGAGAGGGAGGGAGGGGGTGGTAGGGCTTTCTATCCGCCTGTCCATACAAGAACACTAATCACATTTAAAGACGGTTCAACAGACGAATGGACACCCTCTTTCTCAACACCCCCCTCCTTCACCCTTCACTCGTCCCACCGCCAGCTAAATCCCGTTCTTCGTTCTCGTGTAGTATTTGGTTTGGTTTCTCAGAGTGCATCAGTCACTCGCACATAACTAGCAGTCACAATAGTAGCAACAACTCAGTTAGAGTGGATGGTTTAGTTTGGGTACATTTTTGGTTTTCCGTTTGCCGTTTCTGCCGTTCTTCCTCCTCCTCCTCCTCCTCGCGGTTCCTCCGACAGCGTCTCATGCCATTGGCTCCTCTCACCTCCTAATTCTTCATCAGTTATACTTCTACAGTATATGGCCCTTTTTTTGATGGCGAAGGAGAGGAGTGTGTAGGTGCGATGGAGGGAGGCGGTATTTGAACTCTTCATTTTTGGCTTGGTTGTGTTGCATGCTTGTGGGGTGTGTGTTGTGGTTTGTTGTGTTTGTCCTGTGAGGACAGCCGAGTCAACAGAGGCAATGCTTTGGTATCCAAGAATATCCATGACCATCTGGTGCCAGATGAACCACCTAGAGAACATGAGGCGTTATGGGATGGACCCGGGTAGACATAGCGATCCAGGACACATGAAGAATGTTTCTCCGTGTTTTTTAATATGGTTTCCCCCTTTTCCTCTATGGTGTGGGTGTTGCTATGCAAGATTGTGTATGCATGCGTGCGTGTGTGTGTGTGTGTGTGTGTGTGTGTGTGTGTGTGCTTTTTGCATGTAGCAATAGGTAGCAGTAGTGATGTGTGTGTGTGTGTGTGTGTTTCTCTCTACGCTGTGACGTTATAGATGCAGAGCGTAACTAGGATTATGAATGAGCTGATGAGGACAGTGAGGATGATGAGGGTGATGAAGATACCCGCTGATGAGGTCTCATTTACCAACTGGTATCACGACCGTATAGCAGTGTGGCGTTTACACTGACATGTTTAAATCATCTAGCAAACCAATGCCTGACTATCATAATCAAATTCTTTCATTTAAAGGGGAAAAAATTGGTAAAATATTTACATTTTTCATTTGTTGTTGATAGTTTATTACACTATATAAACCCCTGTCACACCCGAAGGTCACAACTGACCAATAACGGACACAAACCAGTTCAAAGGTCCCAGATCATGAATATCTAATAATCTGAGGTAATTGTGCTTTCCTTGTAAAAAGACTTAAAAAATATAAAATATTGGCTTTGTCTGATGTGAGCTGTTGTGATACATGTCACATTGTCACGTCAAAATGTGACACTACCCGCCTACAGCCATAGGAAACAGACTATTGGACCTTGGAGACTAAAATGGTTGTTTTTGTTTTGTAGAACATTCATACACTATCTTATAAAGTTGGTTTTGGGTGTGACAGGATGGTTTTACGGTGGTGGTCTTTGACACAGGTCTGAAGGGGGTCTTTATAGAGGTAGGTAGGTAGCTATGCTGCAGGTATGATGAAATGACCATACATACTGTCAGTAACACCAAACGGTGTGAATTTGAAATGACATGAGATAGGAAGGAGCTGCAGTGGCTCACACACACACAAAGGTAATAGGAAAAATAGATTACTGGCAGAAACACGGGAAATCAGGACATGAAATGGGCGCTCAGAGCTGATCCTGGACTGATAAAAAAAGTATTTTGAACTAAAGCTTTTCCCTCCATTTTCTTTCCATTTTTGGTTTTCAGTATTTGGCATTTGTACATTTTGGCATGTTTTTTATTATGTTTTTTAAGTCGTCCATTGTGAGTGTGTGTGTGTGTGGTTCCCTTCAACTCTCCCCGTGTCTGGGTTTAAAAAAAAGAGTTTCCTCTCTTAGGATATCTGTGTTAGCCTCTGCCACCTATACTGCTACTGTGTCATCTATTTGGTTTTCTCTCTCTCTCCCCCCCTCTCTCTCTCTCTCCCTCTCTGGTCCCTCTCTCCGGTCCCCTGTCCGTCCGTCAGTGTGGATATTTGGCTTCGGTAGACGTCGGCAGGGGAGACGGTAGATGGGGCCGGGCAGAGAGATGGCTTTGGTAGAAAGGCGAGGTTGTACATTTGGTTGGTTGGTGTCTTCTGTGTGTGTGTGTGTGTGTGTGTGTGTGTGTGTGTGTTGTAGTTTGTTTAAAGCTCTTTTAACGGTCCACTTCCTGCTCCATCCCCGGCTGCTGCTCCTCCCGCTGTGATTGGCCGGGCCCGGCCGTCACTCGGCCATGGTTCCGCCCAGGGTGGGAGGCGACGCCTCACTGAAGGAGCAGAAGGAGGCGGGGCTAGAGCACGGGGAGGCGGAGTCTTCTTCAGCGGCGGCGCGGCTCACCAGGTCGTCGCGGACGACGGCGGCGTGGGGGGGCGGGGGGGACCGGTGGTGCTGGTGGAGGAGGAGGAGAGGGGGGGAGGGTCTGGCGGGGGCAGTCGCCATGGGGAGGAGGGTGGGGCGGTTGAGGAAGAGGGAGGGTCTGAGGCCCGGTGGCATCATGTGACCCACCCCACCGCCGTTACCAGGGGCAACCAGGGCTGTGGGCGAAGGGGGGGGTCCAGAAGAGAAGGAGACACAATGAATGTTACAGATACGCACACACACACACACACATAAGCATATATACACACACACGCACATATGTGCAGACACACACACACACCCACACACGCACACACACACACACAAACCTACACACACACACACACCATATGTGGTGAATGAACTGAATTGTCATCACATTTACATGTAAACAAAGGAATGACAACAATGCCAGAATGCCCCTATGATGCTAGCTAGCTAGCTAGCTGTGTGTAGCTAGCTTGTGTGTAGCTAGCTAGCTAGCTAGCGTCACACGTAGCTGCTTTAAGAAGTGAGTGTCAAGGTGCCGTCTGGAGGCCACTAATCCAAAGTGCCTCCTGGTACTATGAGAGACATGCTATTGAGCAGTAGTCCCTAGTTACAGTAACTAGGCTGGTGGAACCAATGAGAGGTGCCCATTAGACCACACGCTGCACTGTTCAGGCACTATTACACTGGGCTGTCGGACCACATCTTATCACTGTGTGTGTGTGTGTGTGTGTACGTGCATGTGTGTGTGTGTGTGGGGGGGATCCACAGTGCTAACGCCTACATTTCCCATAACACACTGCGTCCTCCTCATCTCCTGACGTGCAGGGGTCGTGAGCAGGGCTGGACGTGGCCAATGAAAAGGGAACAGGCCGGAATGGTCAACCCCGCCCCCATACTGCTTAGTGGGAGGGGCCAAACGACAGTTTCAACGCAAATCGCCCCTGGCAACACTGTCAGCAATGCTCAATTGATTCAACAGAGAATAAGACATACTAAGAGAGAACTTTGAGTGGATGGGAACATACATCGCCAACAGGAATTATTTGGGGGGGGGGGGGGGGGGGGGGGGGGGGGGG
>JAODUH010052062.1:17405-43833 GCA_027564835.1 Typhlichthys subterraneus
ATGAGCAGAGGAGGTGGGGGTGAGAGGAGGTGAGAGGAGGTGAATGTTGAAAACAAAGTGGCAGGTTGAGGAGTAGGTGTGGTCGTGTTGCTGTTCAGGAGGGGCCTGTCTTTAAGGTGAGGTAAGGGAGGTGCAAGGTGTGGTCTGCTGCACGCACACGCAGTCTATTTTCACGGATTATCGTGCATATTGTTTTACTCTAGGTCGGGTTTTGTTTTCGTCATCAGCACTTTCTGATTTTGAGTCCGTTTAGAAAAAGTACAGTTTTCATTCATAAAGGATAAAAATTACTCTTCTCTGTACCTTGTCATAGAGTTAACATTTCAACAAAACTATCAATTCTAAAAGATCCCTTTATTGAAATGATTCAAACAGACGTGATTATCAAAAACTGGTTTGTAGACAGAAGGAGAGATTACACAAATGCAGCACATATTCAGTGTCGGCCATAAAGTCAATGAAATCATAGGCGTCCAGAAAGCTTATGAAGTTGAAAATGTTAACGTAAAAGATTCGTCACCCTCAGCCAAATGAGTTGATCCCAGTTCTGACTGTTGGTTCGTCTGCTTTTGGGTGTCTGGTTACTCAGAGCTATCCAGTTAGCCTGAGGCGAAGGCGGTTCAGCATCCACTTAAAGACAGCACAGGCCCCTCCAGACGAGACTGGGGCAGAGGTCAACACTAAACAGCGGTGGCCATTGTCTGTTGGCAGGTTGGGCACAGCGACCGATGAAAACGCAATCAAAACAAACAGCCCAGCCGATCGGGGGCCTTCTCCAGTGTCTAATTAATCACATGTTCAAAGAGCTAGCCACGTCTCCTGTTCATCTGTCAGAGCTGCTTGGAAGAGGGACATGACTGCTGAACAATAGAAAGAATCTACATTTCTCCGCTCAACCCCTTAGTCTTATGGAAGTGAAACGGTCAGAAGTCAATTCCTCTGGGGCACAGAGGCAAAACAAAATATTAAAAAAATATAAATAGAAGAAGGCAAACAAATGAGACTAAGATGTTGTAATTGGTGTGCACTGTTACATTTGTAAGAAGTCAGAAAAACTCACCTCAACGCTGAAATGCTTAACTGGATAAAATAATCAAATTGACCAATGGACATATAGGAGACGTGTTCGATAAAGCTCACATCCTCATATAACGTGACACTGCCAAAACAAGCTACATGTATCAAAAGGCATGTGGATAGACACGGCTGGGGCATTTTGATAATGAGCTGATAAAAAGATATCACCATCTTACACGACACTTTGAAATATTATGCTATCAGCACTAGTTCAAGCTCCTACTGAAACAGTAAATCATGTTGACAATATCTAGGTACGACGATATCGTATTTTATTTTTTATTACATCTCATCAAAGTTAGCATAACCTGTATCACTAGATAAACCACAGTATGTACAATGCTAAAATGCTGTGTATTATCAAGGGAATAACATTTCTTATAGGGTGGTTTAAGATGTGACAGGTGGATTAGGCTGTTCCATTTTCATTATTTCAAAGCCTTTCCTGCTGAAAAATTGGTTCTCGTGTTTTTCCTCACTAATTTACATTAATTGTAGAGCATGACATAGGTATTATTACTAAATAAATATACCATGGAAAAATAATTGCAATATGAGTGGTTTTTCTACATAAATAAATAATGTTTAGCATTGAAACATTATTTTATTTGGTCATGTGTACATTGTCCTCTAAGCAGGCATCTATAACAAACATTCAGTATGATATAATTGTCCTCATTTGAGTGTTAATGAACAAAATGCAGCTATACAGTACACTGCTCTACAAATTATGATTAAGATATGGAAGGAATGAACAGGAAGACCAGTAATCTACTGCAGAAGGTTGCACAAGGAAGGTTGAAGGTTGTGTTGGTAGCACAATGCTTTTACAAAGGCTATGACATTATTATTATACATTTTTAAAGAAATACATGAGTCATTGTTTGCTAAACTTTTCATGAAGACACGTGTTGACAACCATTTAACAACTTATTTGCGGGGGTAAGAAGTATGAAAGGTTGAGAACCTCTGATCTACTGGGACAGGCTTAAGCGCACCCCGGCTTGACTACTGCCGGTCAGTGTAGGCGGGTGGTGAGGAGAACTGTCACATATCTGTTTGCTATACTCTGTATGCATGCATTGTTGCAATACTGTGCCGCACTTATAAATATCAGCGCTGGGCATCAGCTGAAACTCAAGGCAGGCACAAGTGTTTGGAAGTATACTGTACAGCACCTCCAAACATACCCCATACTAAACGCTAGATATACAATGCACATAATTGTGTTATAGGTTAATTGGGGTCGTATTGTAAACCGTAAATGCAAAGCATCATCCTTGGTTGATTTACCATTATCTATGATCTATGTGGTTACAGGGTATAGTATGGTCATTATTATGTTTGGAGCTGTAAGACCAATACTGTATTGTTAAAACGTGATTAGGTCATGTATGTAATATAACAAAACGTATTGAACACACAGACAGTCAGGTGCAGTATGTACTTACCGGTGAAAGGGAAACTCAGGGCAATACTGCACAGCTGTGTAAGGTGAATTCATGTTGGTAGGCCAAGCTTCACTTTAAGGAACTCTTTCAAAACTGTCAACTGGTCACATAAGCACATAGATCAGTAACCCTGCATGCAAATTATATAAAAAAAATAATAATAATTAATTACAAAAAATAAAAATATTTATATAATAAATAAACAAATAGGTTATATTAAAGTGCTGGAGAGTGAAGTGCAGAGAGTGAAGAAAGTTTGAGCGATGTTTTGAATTTAGGTATTTTTTCTTAGACGACCCTGCACATAGGAGGGGCTAATGCCAGCTCTCTGACCAATCACCAGCTACGGATTTGCAAGATATCATTCACCCTAGTTGCTAGGATATAGATATCAAGCAACACTCGTCACCCATTTGACCCCCTTCCCCCCCCCCCCCCACCCACCCCCACAAATACTGTTAGGTGCTGTCCTGAAGAGCTCAATTATACAGTACTGCATCTGTTCCTCTACCCTGTCCTGATATTTCCAACCAGACCCCCTAGTGGTTTTGCGGGCATGTCGGTTGCATCACGATGCCCTCTGCCACCCCAGAGGCATCAGTCTAGTAGAATACAAAGGCAGTTTAGTCGTCGTTCCTCCCCTAGCACAAGCCCAAACACTCAGCCAACCAGCAGGAGAATCCCCTCAGCTCATTGACTAACAAAGTCAAGCCGTATTCAACCAAGAGGAAGTTCAGAAAGATACTATACGGCAAGGCGGTTGAGTCTGAGGGGAAAACCATTGTCAACAGGTAGGCAGCAATGCACTTTCACTTGCAATGTGTCTTGAAGTTAGCTGGTGTGAAGCAGCTAACCCCCCGTCCCCTGCCCCGCTTAACCGCACACCTACGACCAGACAAAGCAGATGCAGGCCTACGAGGCATCCACTGTGCAATCTACACGAGCTGCTGTTAAGACACAACCCAACACATGCCTCCATTAAACATCAGACTCTCCCTCTCAACCAAATAGTAGGGCCGTGTAATCTTAGAGGTGTCTGGTGGCTTTTAGAAATAAGTAGCGGGTGCATCAGCGGGCTAAAATAAAATGCAGGGTCGCAGCGGGGGGAGGGATAATAAATAGATGTGGTGTATCCAGGGAACACAAGCCTCTAAGCTGGACTGTTGTACTTTTAATAAAGACATTCACTCTTGCTTCCTTTTCCCATAATCCACCACAGTGATGATGCCAGGGGTGGCTATGATATCCAAGTGAGGGAACTCAACGTACAAAAGTCTCCATTCCCCATCTAGTGAGAGCAGAGAGTGAAATTTGTCAGGTGCCTTAGAGCAAGGCACGAGCAACCCAAATGTTCTAGTTGAGGGCAAACAATACAAAAGTTGAGCAAGCACATGCGTCCTAAATGAGGTAAGGAAACTTATGGTCAAATGGTTCTGATATTTAACTGATATTTCATTGAACGTGGCATTTAAACATTATATCTGTCACCACTCTCCAATATAGTTTATTATCAAGTTTAATGATACATTATTCTAATAAACACAGCCGTATAACTCCGTATAACCTTCAAACATGTACTGCAAGGACACAGTGACCTCTGGGTGTGATTGTATCTGTTATTTACACTGACATATGAGACCCATACGTCATTAATTACTCTAATGCTGAAGCCCTAGGAACCAGGCACCAAACCCCAACATTACTTCATTTGAGATGCATGTGTGTGTGTTTATGGGTTGGCGGTTACGTCAGTGACATCTCTGTTACTGTCATTGGTAGGAGAGCGCATATCTCTAATGCGCTTATTATTCTCACAAGGCTCCGATTAGAAGAAAATAACACAGCGGCAGTGAAGCAGCCGTGGTGTTAAGCTCACTGTAAACTGTAATTGTATCAGCAGTAGAGCCATCCGTGGTACACAGGGACACAGCCCGCTGTAACCTCAAACCTCCACATCCCCTTCATTTTCTTTCTTTCTTTTTTTCTATTAATTTCCGTGCATTATGGTGGACCCACTCACACAGCCTATTAAAGTTTACTTATGAGATGCCATGGAGCAGTTGTTGGGGCAGCTGAAGAAGTTGGCCTTACGTTGGCCATGCTACACAGCGATGCATTAGACGTGTCAGTCGCATAGCCAATGCTCTGGCCAATCAGTTTCAGGCCCTCAACGTTGTGTCGGCATACTTGTGTGTATTCCAGTTGGTGACTAATGTCGGGGAAATCCAGATGAGTCAAAACTACCAGTGTCCGGTGCAGTGTCAATGTGATCATTTTTGGCTTATGGAATAAACTGCCTGGCAACTTGGTATTGTTCATAACGCCGCTATAGTGAAATTACTATTTCAGCTAACCGATTGTTTGTGTGCATGTTTATTTTTTATCGTTTAGCTTTATGGAATTTTTAAATAAGATATTGAAAAACATAATACAGTGTCTCAACAAATATGGTAATTAAAGTAATACTTGTAGATTTGAGCAATTAACTATAATTTAAATTAAATAATTGAATGCAATATATACAATGAAATTAAAAAATTAAATACATTTGACCCCTGGAGCTGTAAAACATTTCCAACCTATTTGATTACACGTACTGTATTCCTGCACCAAAACACTGTAGCAATAAAGCACGTTGATCTTTTCAAACCTGACCAGAATAACCTGTCTTTCTCTATAACAGTGTTATTATTTCTGGGATATTCAGAGGTGAAATAATTATGAATTCTTTCCCACGCTGTGATTCACCTGTTAGTGCCTTTTGCCACAGTGACTTATGGAGCCTCACTTAGATCACCTATTGTGTCACCATGGGAAAATAAATGTTGCCAGCAGCAAATATGAAAAAAAAAGATAATCCAGTATAACTAGCTCCAATGGGAACAAGACTGTTGGACAACTTCTTCTAATGTAATGACTAAGGTGGACAGAGATTTAGACATTACATTGTTTGCAGACCATTAACACAATTGTATGAAACAACAAAACAACAACAAAATGTAAAAGAAACGTTAAGGAATTACATGACTTCTGCAAGTAAAGAAATAGTAGTCCAAACCCAACAAAACGCATACTTTCCCACTCTGAATATAACAAGGTAAAGATGCAGGTCAGGACTATATTAAATGATTAGTCTGAATATTCAATTTCAAGGGAAACACCTTGAAAACAGGCAGCTTGTAAAAAAATATACCTCAAACAAAAAAAGTGTATGGTGTATAAATGAGGATAACCAGCAGAACAATAGTGATTGCAGACCAAACAAAAACACACCAAACTGGATTAAAATCAGGTCTGGTTCAAACGAGTGCTAGTGGATTGCTTTGTTGCTTTTGCAGAACCCCATACGGACTTTCAGTAAATATAATCAAAGCTTTCCAGAAACCAGTGCAAGATCTGAAATGTAGACTTCCAGTGAACCACAAACCATCAATCACTGTTAATCCAACTCTAAACCTGTCTTTGCTGCCTTTTGATGTCAGTCAACAGTGCTCACGATAAATGGTGTTAGCATAAAGTGATATAATTTCACATTCACAATGGTGTCGCAAACCTAACTAGTTTACTAGTTTCCTCAAACAACATAATGTCATTTAGCTATATTCCATTTTCCTTAACATTTAGTCCTGTTCAGGGTCATTGGAGGCAGGAGCCCATCCCAGCTTACAGAGGCAGTGAGACAGAAAGCCAAAAACACAAGCAAATGGAATACGACTGAGCTTTTCAGGTTAGCGGCGTGTGTTTGTGGTGGATGGGAGGGAGGGTCATATGTCAGTGTAATGTATTTACACCACAAAATGGCAGTCAAATAAAGTACCAAATGAGGCACGTTATAAAAGGTAAAGAGCATCAAATTGCTCCATACGTTATCCCAGAAGTTTAAAACAACTATATTTTACAACATGGAACAGATAAATCTATTTATAACGATATCAGTTAACCAGATATTTTATTACTGAGATAATTCATTATTGATAAATGTATCGCCAATTGATTATTCCATTGAGCAATTAACTGTTTCACCCCTATGTTTAAAAACACTTGAAAACATTGAAGCTGAAGCTTGAATACATTTCACTACAGCTTGCAGGGAAAGCTTAAAATCTGTCAATATATTTAATACTAGCAAAATAAATACAAATATATTGACAACCAGTGTGATTCAAATATAGTCATTAAAATATAAGCTTTTTATTTAAACCCTTGTATCTGTAGCATGTTTATTTACCTCTGTGTTAAGGGTGTAGTGATGTTGGCCATGAATTAAATTAATTGAAACTTATTTACTGATTCAGTTCCGGTCCGTGAACAAAGGATGACTTTTTGCAGAATGTCGACGGGATGATGTAATACGCTAACAGCTAACCCTTAGCTAAGAGCTAAGGTTTTATCTAAAGTTCAATCACTAAAGTTCAGTACAGTAATCTAATATACTGTAATATTGTTCTGTGGCGCTAATCAACCTACTGAACAGAGTGTTAAATGAAGAAAATGTCAAGTGAGGGGAAAAGGGTGATGATGTGGTACAGTGTCAGAGCAGGTGTTGCAAGGGTCGGCTTCAGCACTTCTCTGAAGTAATCCAATCTTTCATATTCTAACTTTCAAAAATATAGTCCATGATGTAAAAGTTATGGACCGGTGTTTAGCAACCACAGCACCGGTATCCTGGTAACAGAGTGACACGTGTGATTGGTCTGCCCCCCGTCCTATTAAAAAGCATGTATGTGTAGCATATAAAGATACCTACAGGCAGCTCAAAGACACATTATCCTTCATCCATGAGCTAACACCCGTCCACTTGTAATCTAAGCAAGGAGTTGAAGTGTCCTTTGTCACTGGATATGCTTTAAAAATAAAACATGCTGGTGATATTATGGGATGCTTCAATGAAAGTGGATATTTCAGAGGCATTTCTTTGGGTCTCTGATGAATAGATTATATGTCTGCTCCACAATACATGGCGGTGATGAAAAATATCCCAAGTATTTATTTAGCAGCACACGTTCTCAGAAAGATATATCAACTGTAGCTGTAACAGTAAATCTGAAACGTGTTGAAAATGTTAGGGAGCATACATCTAAGCTATACCGTGTGTACACAGTGTGTCTAGCTAACCAAATCACATAAAAGATGTGTCCTCATAAGCTTGGTATTGAATGGACCACCTGCTAAACCTGAGTTCACGATGCGACCACATGGCTCGGCCTCATGGGCAGCAGAAAAGGCGTACTTTTACCGGTGCTGATTTCACTGTTAAATTCCTAAAGTGAGTCACACATGGCTCTCAACATTCAACAATCCCTTTTATCCTATTAATTTCACAAGGACTAGATGACTTTACGGGTCATTTGTCATTTAGCATGTGCCACTGTGCTGGCTGATCTGAGACGATCCATGTCATTTATTCTGATAATTGCCAGGCTTAGAGAATTGACATTGCGATGACCGCATATGAAAGCTGATGCTCTGAGAGTAGAGGGCAGTAGTCCAGGGCTGGTAGTGGTGTCAGGTAAACCAGGTTCCAAGTGGATAGAATCACGTCAATCACATCTGGCAGCCTCTAGTAAAAGGGCTGGGTAACCAGCATACAGTGTGTATGCTGGTTAGGTGGTGTTTACGTACTGTATATGACCTTGTCCAACGGTTCATGGACGTGCCTTGCCGGGTTCCTGTTGATACATTACATTTGAATGCCTTGCTTTTAAACTCCCTGGCTCCCAACCTCTGATTGTTTTATATAACTATTTTCCCCTGCCAACATTACTGACCTCCCCTTATCTGGCCACAACACATTTTTATTTGACATATCTGCACAGTCTCCTTTAGTCTTCACACGTTTTTCTTTTATTTGTAACTTGTATGTGTAATATGTATGCTCCCGTTTTAGTCAAATATATATATATTATGTTTCTTTGTATTTGTAATGCAAGATGTCCTTGAGTGTCTTGAAAGGCGTCCTTAAATCAAATGTATTATTATTATTATCATCATTCTATATGAACCCACAAGAAAACATGAAAAACTGCTACTAACAGGGTTGTGTGTAGGTCATTAGTGGGCCTGTAAACATTTGTGAGCGAGGGTCTGTATCTCTACCTACACCTTACTAGTGAAACAGTGCTCACGGTAAACTGCTTTTGGATAAAAGCCTGATACTGTATGATAAAGCGAATTGAATCGTAAAGGCAGAAACTTGCTAGTTAATGACTGTTTTAACGATTCCAAATGGCGCCAAGACATCTGCTCAAAATACTCCCTAAAGAACAAGCCATTTTAATCAAGAAGAATTTTTGCACTGCATAAAGTATATATGCACAAAACAAGAGGCTTTAAAATCATTTAAATTGAGTAATGCTAACATTACCCTTTTCAGCTCAGTTAGCCCACTGTACCCAATAGTTACCCCTTTAACTGGCACCATCCATAAACTTTACTGTATGCTTGAATTTTTTCCAACTGGCACAAATGATGAGAAAGCCGTGGCAGGTGTTAGGTGGCTAACTAATACAATGTAGACCTGCCGCTCTGAAAATTCCTTATGTGGACTTTATTTAAAGGCGTAAGTGTCAACCCCTGGTTTCATATCACAATAATGGCGTGTGAGTCAACAAACATGCAATGGCCTGCCGTGTAAAAAGGTATACATTTCAGCCATGTTTACTTGTTTAGCCAGTGGTGAATATCAACCGTCATGAAATGCTGCAGGGAGTAGTCTTTTATTCCAGGGATCTTTATTGCTTCAGCAAAAGTCCTCATAGTGCAATTTGGTCAACTAGCCGACAGCTTTAAACTTTAATGGTAGTGCGTCTTTGCAGACTGGCAGAGAAGGGGTTTATTGCAACCAAAGCTCGCAGAAGGCTGCTGAGTCAAGGTGCACACCTCCAAAATACACAAACACAACGGGCCTCATGCAGCAACATTCTCCTAAATGTCTCTTATATTTTCTCTTACTTTTCTTATAAGAGAAAAAAATAAGATAAGTATACTAGTCAACACGTCAACCTCCAAATCTTTTCTTGACCAAGTGCGCTGAATGATCAATCCCTCGATAGTACATTGAAAGCGTGTGGCCGATTGTCAATTATTAGCATAAAAAACGCCCCCACTATATAAGGGAATGTGTTGTGTTGTGTGCTCTGTACTCTGGTATCTTAAACGAATCCTCAGCCTGTTTCAACCAAATACATATGTGCAGTCTCTCTCTAGTCTCTCTCACGTGTTCCCTGTGTAGGTCCTGCATGACAAAAAGCATCTGAGAGCAGTATGAATTCAGAAGCACATGCATCTAAGGGGTTTTATGGTCTTAACTTGGATCAGTGGACCGATTGTATTACTTTAGCCCGATTTTAACTTTAACCCAATATTAATAATCAAATAAATATAATGACTATTAATATAAATGTTATTTAATATTCATGCATTTTTCTAGGTTCCTCAATTTAAAACTTATGTTTTCTTTATGGACAAAAAAATGTATGGATTACCAAAACAAGATATTTTATTCTTACCTTTGTAAGAATGCTTTTGGCCACATGGAAGTTTTACTCTTACCTAAGAAAAGAACAAACATATTAAACATAGGTGAATCCCAGAAATCAATGGTTTCTAAACAAAATAAGATGGGGATGTGCATTTGATTGTATATCTCTTGCTGCATGAGGCCCAATGTGGCCCTGTGTTTGTACAACAAACATACTGCAGGGAAGGGTTCATTAAAACACAGATAAGAGGTTCATACAGCTTTTGAATTTGAACCTAGCAGACTACTCAGTTACTCTGCTCATGTAATTCAGATTTTCATTTAGCAGCGTCTATTATGAACAAACATGCTTTACAGTTATTAAACAATCAATCTGTTCACATGATGCCCTTGGTTTCCCTGCTAATCCACATTTTGCGGTTAACAGACATATTCATAAGTTAACCTTTGTGGGACCGTGGCAAAACAATGGCTTTGGGTGTTTCTTACCGGCATTGTTTTTGTAACGCCGAAATCAACATGGAACAAGTAGGAAAATATCAAGTCTGAAAAACAAATCTGTTCCTCTGAATTCAACAGGCTGGGTGAGAAGGTTGCAGGACAGGTTTTTTGAACCCCGAGGGCTACTGTATCCTCCCAGGCTTGTGCTTTAGCGCAACACCCCACCCCCCTCCCCCGAATGCCTCTAGAACAGCTCTGCAGGCACACAAGCCATTTCAACCGCTTGCAAACCTGACAGACACAAAACTAGGGTAAGTGATCCCTAAGGAGCCATGCCACTCCAATTGGACCTGAGCCAGAGCAAACCTACAGTATGTATATACAGTATACTGCATGTGATGGGGCAAGAACATACTTGACACGAGGTTGACAAATCTCACAGCTGTCACTATCAAAGCAAAAATAGTATTGGGGTTTGGAAGGTGCATGGGAGGTGTGTGTGTGTGTGTGTGTGTGTGTGTGTGTGTGTGTGTATGTGTGTGTGTGTGTGTTGGGGGAGGGGGTCGAGTTTGAATGAATGTTAAAATTGGTTGTGTTTCTTTTTGCTACGGTTCATCCTTGAAAGGAATTCTCTGGAACAGTGGAAAAAGTGATGGATATGCCTGTAGTCAGCTTTTCCAAGGACAGCACCACCCCACCCTTAACACTCGAAGGTGCCTAGCCAAGTAACTGTACTTAACACACACACACACACGCGCGCGCACACACACACACACCTCCGGCACCCTTGGATACAATTCACATGAACAAAAAAAAGAAAGAAATAAAAAAATAATAGATTAGGTGGTGGTGCTGGTGGGGTTAAATTGGTAAATGCACAAAGTAACCAATGTGATTGAGCGTCGTCATGGCTGCAAGCCAGAAAGGTCAGATAGGCCAGAAATAAAGGATCTATGTGTGGCTCATTCTAGACGGCAGCGTTGTGTTTTGCTGAGGTCTGCAGGTGGTTTAGTAATGAGAGGCGATGAGAAAGGCTTTCATGTGTATCTGACCCCCATCTCTTGCTGTCAAACACACACACACACCATCATCACGCCCACTGAGCCCTATGTCACCATTAGTCACACACAAGTCATCCTCACCACGCAGTCACACTTACCAAAACAACTTCAAGGAAGTTGACTAGATTTAAGCAATACCAAAGGGATCGCTGGACTGTGGCGGCGCTGGGAGAAGAGGGGGAGGGGTGGTATGATTGTATCTCTGTACAGGCTGCAGGCCCAAAGCCTTCGCTCTGCGCCCAGGCCATGTAGGACATGTCACGCCTCATGTCAACCCTGTTTCTGAGCCACTGCAGCCATTAGCACCCTCTAGCAGTCGCGCCGAGCCATGCTTGCACCTACTGGCTTCTGCAGCTCCCCCGGCAGGCAGGGAGAGTCCAAAGCACAGGGCAAAATCATCATCAGTGCAAAGGTACGAACTCACCGGCATTGCAGGGGTTTTATTTTACATTTCAATCATTTTTTTCTTAAAATACTTTTTTAGTTATTCGTTTTATTAAATATCTATAATTTTTATGGCTAATATATTTTGTTCTATATTCCAAAAAAAATTTTTTTTTACTTCTTTTCAAAACGGTTAAAACCACTGCTGACTACTGAGGTTAAACATGGTAATTTATCCTTACGCCGACTGTTAAAACATGGCAGCTTCAGCTGTCCTAATTAAAACAATAGAACAGCATCCCGCCAACGCCTGCCTGAAAACCCCCCCTGTAAATCACGCCTGCTCTCGCCCTTCGAACCGTGGCGACATAATTCTGGTTTGTGCCTCGTACAACTTCTGCGTGGAGACAGGAGACAAATATTTACTGCGCATGTAAAGTCCGTCCACGGAGGGCAGTCAGTCCGCATCAACTGAAGGCATGGCAACGTCGGACATCTGGTGAAATTGTAGCCCACAGCTGTTGCCAGCCTGACATCTCCTTGCTCTCAAATTTATCTCCCGCCACTAGGACATCTGCTTATGACATGCCAGCCATATCAAGGACATATTTGCAAGCTGCGGTTGCTGGGGATACAGTGGCCTCAGGGTGTTGGATGGAGGAGTCAGTGTGTGTGTGTGTGTGTGTGTGTGTGTGTGTGTGAGGGAGAGCCAGGCCACTCACTTAGCGTCAAGCAATCACATTTCTACCCCCCCTCCCCCTCTCCTGGAGGTCAGGCTGGAGGGACAGTAAAAGGAGGGCTCTCTTTAACCGTGGCTTGGCCTGACATCTTAACCTCACTCATAAACTTCTCCACTTGGTGAGGAACCAGGCCCTTAAGGCAGACATGATCACCGCTCAGGCCAGTGCGATTAACATTCTTAAAGGATAATACTTATGGGTATTGTGTCATTCCATACCTTCATAGACGACGATATTTTGAATACATCAGAATGGGTATAATGCATATGAATAACACTACAAACCATCAAACAAAAAAACAAACCCTACCAGAAATGTAAAAGACGTTTATAGTGTTTGAGGGGCCACACGACAAACCTTGGGGTGGCCCTGATATGATTTCATGATATTTCAACATTACTTTTTATCTTTAATATATCATCATAATATATCATTAAATTATTTGTTTTCAATAATGTATGCAAATGTGTTGTTATATTTGTTTATGGGTTAAAATTGTTTAGCCATATCCCCATAAATTGTTGACTCAAGAAAAAAAAAAAAAAACATCAAATTTGGAGGTGGTTGACAGTTACTGCCCCCTTCTGGCAATAGGTCATGATTATATAAATACAAGTCTTGAATTCATGTAATAAACCGAAAACAATAAATAACTGAACACAAATTCTTCAAATGCAATTGCTAACAACTTAATCTAAATTTGTAGTGCAACATGAAATGCGTATGCATACTGTAGATATCATGTTGAGGGAGGGGCTGGGAGCTAACGTTACAAGTTGTAGTCTTGTTTACTGGGATTAGATTGTTGAGAGTCATGGTGTGTATGCACAGAGGATTGGAGTGTTTGCAGTCTTTGCAGTGGGCATTTAGGTGTGTGCCTATGACATGTGCGCATGTGTGCGTCAGCAGTTTGTGCTTAGTAAGGGCCATGCACCAATACATTCCTGGAGCTCAAATCAGATATTTCTGATCTATCTCAGCTATTCTCTGCTCAATGTCTCCCATTCCTGTCAACAGTGCTTAGCTTCAGCTTGCCAGCAGCCCAAACCAACTAAAACCAATGGGCAAACCTGGCACCAGATATGTGCCATGCCATTCCACAGATGCTCACTGGCCAAATGAATGGCGTGCCTCTGATGCTGATTAATTCCTAGTACAATAAATAAAAACAATATGTTCCTACTGATTTTACGACATTTGAAAAAAAGAAAATATTTAACTTTTTTACAAATCGTTCCTTATTATTCTGCAAGAAAATCTGCTACAGCAGTTGTGTGTGAATAGAGTATAATTTTGCCATTTTAAATGTATTCGGGTTGATCTCACCAAGGATATTACCCATAGTGTAAATAATGCCACTACCTGAAGAGGGCTTTACTTCTAATCAGAAAAAATATCTGGCATTAAGAACTACTTTCATGGATTCAAACTGAAAGAAAGTGATTGGTCAACGAATGTGTGCGCATGCACACAAATCCCTGGATTCCCCATGTGTGCAAGAGTGGATTCAATTTATCTGCCTCACAGTAGCCAGAAATACTTTGTACCTTTAATAGTATTTTTTTTATCAGTTATTTGGATATTAGGCTTCAGATATAAGATACTGTGTGTATATATGTATATATAAAGATACTGTGTGTGTGTGTGTATATGTATATATATATATATCAATCATACTGGATATTGATCAAATCTGCAGATTTGATTGTCTTCTCTAATTGTTTATCTTCTAATTGTTTATCCTGGTTGAAATATAACCACAAAAGACAATAAAACAGCAATTGCTTTTGTCGAGCGCTGTGCAAACCAACTAGCAGCACATTCAGCTGAGATCACACGTCTTGCATGCTCCTCATAGCTACTGTTTTCCATAGTAAGTATCCAGGGTGTGTTCCGGGTCCTAGCATTCTACATAGTCGGGAGGGTTACTGGATTTGACACGTTTCCAAAGGGTCCCATGCCAAGCTGGGTTCAGCACAGGGTTCCAGACACAACAGTGACAGCTGAGGGTGGAAGCAGACAACGAGGGGAGAGATAAATAAAAACACTAGAGCCGTCTTCATTACACGAGAGCAACTCAGCCCGGCAGCCAGTAGCCCACATCCCTGTGTGTTATACACACATGCGCACGCACACACACGGGCACGAATACAAATGCGCTCGCACATACACACACACACACACACGTGCGCGCGCACGCACACACATTGACTCCTTCACACTTACTGTATTCGCACCAGCGCAAGGTCAACAGATGGAACGTGAACAGAGGCGAGAAGTGGGAAACTGTCAAGAAAATAATGAATGCGTTTGGACTCGGACCCCGTTAGCAACCAGCATTCCTTTGACAGGTGTTGCATGTTTACCAAACAAACAAGACGCACAGAGGCCAGAGAAATAAAAAAATGGTGACTTGAGGTTGCATGACCTGTAAAAAAGAAGCATGGTATCCAAGCTGCCGTATCTGAGGGCTTTGAAGGTATTCCAGAGAGAGAAGGCTGCGTGCCACACCATGACTGCGAGTGTCTCGCAGAATTTGTCTTATGTTACTCGCCCCAAGCATTCGAGGCAGTTCTGGGTGTTAGTGGGGGCCGTCCGGGGTCACAAGCATTGATGGAGAGTTTTTACACCTCTCACTTTGCCAATCAAATTCCACTTCAGGGCAATGAGAATCTTAGCTTGCATCACAATCGAGTGAAAAAAAGTACTTGAAGCTTGTAGAGAAAAACTTCCACTAGAGTTTGACCTTGACCTGAATATTTACAACTTCTAGCTTCTGTCTTTTTTTGAGCTGAAGCTACTTAATGTACCTTATATGAAATGATATTGAGTGGTTTTAAGTTAAGTTTAGATTGTTCTATTTTTTTTGGATAATTTTTATTACCGTACTAATGGTATTTTGAGATGCAGTTTTACATCAAAATTTTATATGGTTTATAATTTTATAGTAGTGGTGTTTATTCCTTAATTTCATCGCAATTATTATTAGTTATTCAGTTATTTATATAAATTGGGGGTTAGGGATCCCTACTTATACATGAGGGGCTGTTTAGATAATTTAGAAAATTTGCCATGTTTACAATGTGCCAGGTTTGCTAATTCTCTTGGGTCTCCTGACATTATTTGACAGCTCTTTAGAAAGTGGAGAAATGCAACTTGCAAAAAATCTTTTTGAGGTAATGCTAGGGTAAAATTACGGAGCTAAAGCCCAAGTCCTATGCTAGCCCCAGGCACAGGCTTACCTCTCTAGAATGGAACGTGTTAATTAGGAAACCTGGAAGATGATTGATGGTGTATGCTTCGTTCTTCACCTGTGATACTGTATGATATGAATAATGTAATACCGAAGACATCAGCTAACCCGAAAAACCTAAGAAGAGCACCGTACGGTTAACAAAAGGCAGTAGTCTGTTAAATTTCAGTATACTTGACTGTATACTGAAATTTAACAGACTACTTTTGTTGTTAACCATACGGTGCTCTTCATATATTCAATTGCCAAATAAGGTTTAAAATTCCACTTATTTAGCAATATAAAATTCTAGCCTTATTTCACTATAGTTCATATACTATACTGTAGACAATTTTAATTATATAAAAAGAATTCCCTGCCAATTGAATAGATTATGTCAGTTAATATGCATTCAATGAAGACAAAAACATTAAAATAAATGTAGGAAATTATTATAAAGCTATTGCTCCAACCAATTCATAGCCATAGCTGTATTAAATAAAGAATAGCATATTTATATATATTAAATATGGAGACTTATTTGGGGCGGAGTGCTGTGCATTTATAAACACTATAAAGCAACACAATGTTGACATCGTAGAGAAATTATCTCAAGGGTCCTAAACTGCACATCTTCACAGCTGCTCATTTATCTTGCATTTAATCCTGTTATTTTGTACATATTTTACAACATGAAGAGCAGAAATATGGATGAAGTGCCTTGCTCCAGGGCACAGTAAGACTTGATCCAGGATTAGAGAGACATCCTTATCCTTGGAGGAAGCATGATCATTTAACCATTTCCACCCCCAGGGTTATGACACACGATCCCAAAGGTGCTGAACTTCAACATAAACTTTACCCTTTGGAATAACAGCTGCATGTTTTTGTTTTTTATATGCTAGGTAGGCTACTTGACCCCATTTCCTCTTGAGAATGATTAAATCTGTGTATTGCTATCTATACATATGATTTTGCTCAGAGAATGGTATTCGAGATAAGGTTTGAATGAAAACAATATTTGTCAGATGCATTAAAGTTTCAGCATAACACAAATTAGGGCTGATGGGGATACAGGATCAAAATGTAAACATTTAATATTAGATATAAAACAAAAACAAAATAATTCTCATTCACAACAGTTCCTAAAGCCATTATCAGTATATAGTGTGAACTAATTACAGAGTGCATATGAGTCCAGAGGACAGAAAGACATTAAAAAGTAATATTACTTTCTTGTTGTGTATGTCACATCTTTCTTTCTATAGGTCTCCTGTTAACAGGGAAAGTCAACACAGTCATGTATATCTATGAACAGAAAAAAAACAACATGTAGATTTACATTTGATGTTTGGTTTGTGCCACACAAAAAAAGCCAAACAGAAACACACCATGCAGACATGGTGGATAGGAGGTAAACGTACAAATCTAGGAGGGGAATTCCAAAATCTTATGCAGTGTAATAATACACTTGGAGTGATAAAACAAAACTGACAAACACAGCCTCGCGCTTCGTTGAATCTCTAAGGAGCAGAGCGGCATTGAGACGAGCTCCTGAGAAACTGGAGGTGGAAAAAGGCGGCTACAATTGCGAAAGAGTTGAATTACCATATCACTGAGGACAGAAAACATAAAGCTCCTTTAGAGCAGCAGGTAATCCTCTGGTGAAATATGCATATTTCTGAGCAGTCGCATGCTGGTAAAAGGCAATATTCATATTTAAAACTTTGAAAGAATAGTTTGACAATGATGATGTAAGTAACTCTCCTTTTTCTTTCTATGTCTACATAATTCACACCAGAAAACCACTAACATTGTAAATGCTCCAATTCAAATTTCATATTTCCTTCAAGCAGAAACAATTCAGTTAGTGTTTCTGGCACACACTTTGACCTTGCACTAATGTGATTGGTCATCGGAGAGTGGGAAGATACATCAGGAAATTAGTCATACTGGATTATTTTACTGGATTTTTCTAACCACAAACCTTGACAGGGAACCTATAGTAACACATAACTAGGAACAACAAGTACAGTATACAATTACACACAATTTATGCATGAGGAAAAATAGAAGCAACACAGTTAGAACCCAATGTTTCCTCGAGCCAGACAGTAACCCAGTTTGTTCTGGTTTCCAATAAAAGACATCAGGCCCACATATGCTTCGATTTCGATGGGCTGATTCAGCACGATGATGCCATTAGCCTTACCAGGAACTGGCTTCTCAGCATGGGCCTTTTGGGCTGCCTCTTTAAGCTGCTCACGGAAGTGTTGGATCTGAAGACCAGAATGGAAAGTAGGCTTCATAAGAAACCTTACAGCCTATGTGGATTAAGTTGTTTTATCTCATCCTAAAAAGGTTCTCTCTCATAGTCTAAATTGTTATATTTCATCATATCAAATCTAAAGCTTTGTGAATGAGTTTAAGGTGTTCGGTCTTATCAAATCATATCTAAAATCTTTGTCAGTGAATGTAAAGTGATGAAACATCAATTCCAGATAGTTACATGATCTTGGCTGTTTGGTATACTGAAGAATTACGGGGTGATTTTGTACTGCAGGGTGAAAAGTAAAAATGTCTAGGTCAAGATCCAAAGCACTATTCTGTTATCTGCACACTGTCTCAACTCCAAAACTAAAACAAACCAACAAGGCATTCACAAGTTTAGATATTAAGTGATACATAAGAAACAAACTAGTTGTGTTGTTTTAATTTTTTTTTTAATCAGTGCTTTACACACCACTTGTTTGGGTCTGTGAGTTTCTGAGTTGACAGTGTATTTAACATGTGGTTGAATAAATGGACACAAATATGATACAAAGGTATTCGCTTTCAAGGTTTAGCAATTGACTTTGCCGGTTCTCTATCACTTTTATCATGTAAATTTTTCTAGTAACGATCAGCCAAACCTTCATCTATCAGAAACGTAGAGCCAAGACCTGCAGTTATTTACTTTGAGGCATGAAGATTGAATAAAACACTGTACTGTATAGTGAGCATGATTATTAGCATGGTACCAAGCTGATGACTCTTAGCTGCATTATAAATGGCTTAGCTATGACATAGCAGATGCACCAACGCGCTCATTATTAGCAGTCTCAACTTACTTCACAGAGGGCAGTGAACTTCTCATTGACGTTCCTCACAGGATGGTAGGTGAAGGTGATGAATGGGTAGTCGGTGGTAAAGGGATTCCACCTGGATGAGAAGGAGGGCTCTCTCAGACGGTCCCAGAAGACACGCACACCCTCGCCCTCTCGCCTGACAACAGCAACGCCACACAGGGTTAAGACGGAAGCATAGTGCTTCTCAGACCATTTCTTTTAACACACCAACAGCATAGAAATATAGAGTGTAACCACACAACAATAAACAGCAGCCATCAGTCTTGCCTGTCCACTTCAAGGTCGAGCCAGTTGTGTGCTCTTACAGCCAGTTGTGTGCTCTTGAGAGTGTCAACGTCTGGTCACTTTGCGTCTCAAAATCACTTAAGTTTTGTTACCCATTTTGACTGTTGGTCTGAATGACTAAAGGCCGTCGCCCATTGGCCGCGTTGTTCGGCGGTGCATCCAGGAATGCAACGTTCGAAAGGTCAAAAGTCAAATTGACGGAGGAGCTCAGAAACCTGCATGTATTCAATGCATGTTTATGGCTTGATGCCCAAGAAATAGAACCGCGCTCTAAACCTTGGCGTTGACGCGCGTCAGACGCTGCCAGTGGGCGTTGCCCCGTTAAAAAGAACTAGTTATAAAACTCTGGCGTCTCTTAACACGCGTCGACGCCTTCAGTGGGCGTTGGCCTTAACGATACTGAACCTCACAACCACTGTCTGCATGATTCTAGTAATTGAGTTGTTGGCACATGCTTGTCTGATTAGACATTAATAAGCAGGTGTACAAGTGCCCCAATGCATGCACTGTATTTTACTAATGATAAAAAACAAAATGTCAAATATAAAATATTGGGTCCTGACCTGTACATTAGTTTGAGTGCCTACTGTAGCACACTGTAGATTAATATACTAGTTACTAGAGTATATATTGTCAGTAAACACATAAAGGTCTACTACTGTCTACTACTACATTTATGTTCAAAATACTGCTCTGGGGTTTGAAAACTGGCCTAATGTACATGAACTCACAGGCAACGGTACTAAAACAATTAATACAATTAAGCTGCTGTTATTCAAGGCACATTATGTTAAGGGAATCATGTGTTTCCCAGGCTTAGATGGAAACCTAGTTGCATTTTCCATATTTCTGTAATTTTAAAGTAAACAGGTCATAATGAACCCCTCCCAGAGACATTTCTTTCTAGCCAGACGAAACCCAAAAAGGCTTTTATTTAGCTGAGAGCAAACAGAGCTCTTAAAGCCAGCAGATTTGCTCGCTAAAATACTGTAACGCATTTTACATTCTGTTTACATTCTGTGCAGAGATTTTGTCCACAGACATGGACAAAATTGTTGGTACCCTTTTGTCAAAGAAAGAAAAACCCATAAGTCACTGAAATAACTTACAACTGACCAAAGTAATAAATACAAACATACTGAACATTAAATAATGAAAATCAGACATTGGTTTTGAATTGTGGTTCAACAGAATAATACAAATAAACTAATTAAACTGGCCTGGACAAACATTATTGTACCCTTAACTTAATATTTCTGGGGTCTTCGGTTACCATTCGTATTATGCGTATCTTCTATTGTCATAAATGTTCCTCTTGCGGTGAGGTCCAGGGAGGTTGGCTACTGTCCCGTGGACCTTAAATTTCTGAATAATATGTGCAACTGTAGTCACAGGAATATCGAGCTGCTTGGAGATGGTCTTATAGCCTTTACAACATTCTTGTCTATAATTTTCTTTCTAATCTCCTGAGACAACTCTCTCCTCTGCTTTCTGTGGTCCATGTTCACTTTGGTACACATCATGAGACCAAACAGCACAATGACTACTTTTCACCCTTTAAATAGGCAGACTGACTGATTACAAGTTCGCAGACACTTGTGATACTAATTACAGGACACACCTTAGTTTAACATGTCTCTATGGTCAAATCATTTTCAATCTTTTATAGGGGTACCATCATTTTAGTCAAGGCCAGCTTTAGTGTTGTTTTTTTTTTATAGGATTCTGTAGGATATCTGATTATTATTACTTTTGTCAGTTTCAGGTTATATCAGTGACTATTATGGGTTTTTATTTCTTTGACAAAAGGGGTACCAACAATGTATTATTGCTCAGTCACTCACAGACAGGTCAAACAGTTACAGTATCATGTAGATTTACAACTCAATTAGGATGTCTCCCACTTAAGAACTAGATAATAATGCATTTTCTTCAACCAACTTTTAGTCAGTGAGACTGTGGCCCTTACTTAACTACAAGAGTTATGAGAGAAACAGGTAAACAGAACAACAGAGACCACATCTCTCTGCTGATCTTTAGGCAACAGTGAGCAGCTGATATGCAGTGTATAATGTGTGTGATAATGTTAACTGTATGTGATAAAATACTGATAAATAACACACCTCTAAACTGCCGTTTCAGTTAATACATTTGATTATGATGACGACCCTCTAAGCTTATATGAGCACACCGCTACCAGCTAAACACTGAGCCAGCAGGAGCCTGAAGAACCTGCAGCAGCAGGATCAATGGCACAGGTGAACATTATTGCATCTAACACTGTAGCACTAATGGCATTGATTTTAAATTGTTCAAGTTTTCTGAGGTCAGTTAATGGAAATATTAACATACACACACAATTTAGACATTATCAAAGATTCATATCAATGGCGTGTACATTTCCCAAGCATGCCCATATTTTTATAACAGCGTCATGGCAATGTCTCCATTGGCTCACTTCTCAAGCATATCTTGAGCAAGAGCATTTCCTACAAAGCAGAAAGAAATACCCGAGGCTAAACAATAATGGTGTAGACGTTGATATGACACAGTCACACAGGGAGGGGCAGCGTTATAACACGATCACAGAGCCATGTTTACACAAACCATCTAAACACGCTAATGTGCGGAGTGGACCTGTGTGTGGCTCTTTAGAAAGCCAAACGGCAGAGTGGTACAATGGCAAATCCCAGTCTAAAAGGCTGCGATTACATTTCACTAAAAAGTGTGTGAGAATGGGAAGGTTAGGTTTGTATACATTGCCCTTTGTAAGGGCACAGAACTGTTGCTCCAGTATAAATGGGGATTTATATAAAAAATAAAAAAAGGAGGAGAATTCCTCAGGTAAGCCATCACCAGGAAAATACCAGCCCAGACAGGCCGTGTAGGGCTGGGCTTTCAAGCCAGAGGCATTGGAAGGTTTTCACTGTGTTTCTATGGCAGAGCTGGGTACGGTTTGGACTTTCACTGCAAATTACATCTTAAAAACCTTTGCCTAAATGTCGCGATATCAACATAAACATACGCAGCAGTCGACACTTGAAGCATGTGCTGACATGCGCAGCATCAGAACGCAACATTGAAAAGTCTTAATCTATGATAAAGACAGTTTGAGGAACAAAGCAGCAGGAGATATTATATTATATAATATGATATACACACACACACACTGTATGGATTAGGTGATTAGGAAGTAGTCAGTAAATGCAGAATACAAATTCCCCCCCTTTCTTTTCAACTTAAGTCCACACAGTTCCACCCAATCAAATGGGTGGTATCCATACAACACACACACACACACACGCACACACACGCACACACACACACGCACGCATACGTGAACACACACACGTGTGATACACTGCAAGCTTAGTAAAGCTTTAGGGCAAGCAACTAAAAATTCCTCCCCTGTGCTTTTAGTGGTTTCGGACTCATAAGTCAACATAGCAGATAATAGATAATATCAGGCCAGCTTCAGTTGTCATGGCAAGTGTCCCACATTGTCTCAAAGCCAACATACAAATCCCTTGATTGCTCAATAGAGAGACTACAAATCTTTCAACCATCCATCCATGTATTCCAGCCAACAATCTGTCCTAATGATATCAAATATCTTTTGAAAGTAGCCTTAAGTAGCCATACCTTCTGACAACACTATACACAAGACAGTGAGGTTCTTGCATGATAACTGATTTACAAAACTGTTTACACAGCTACCAATAAAACATGTGTGATAAGTGTCTTAGCAATAATGTGGGCCAAGGTTTTCAAAATATGCTTGATTTTGTTTTTTTGACACACACTCTATTAGTCTGTGTGTTGAAAAAACTAAATTACAGTAATTTTTTAAATATATATATATACATATACACACACACACACACACCTGGTTATAATGTCTTACTGTATGTTGAATACCTCAGTAGTGAGAACATTTGATTATTTATTAATAGATCAGATGGATAGAATTCCCTAACTGATTTAGGCATGAAAAATCCACGAAGTGAATACGGAAGTGAATGAAAACTGAATGAATCTGTTAACTATTACTGTAGGTTTAAGTAGTTTAGAATGATACATTAGATATTGAAAATACAGCATGCCCAATTTCAGCCAATGCTTTCATGTGATCCAATAAACAAAGAAAAAAACGAAATCGCAAGGTAGTCGAATTATACCACAGCTAAACATTAATAAGTGTGTTCTTCCATTTTTATTATATTAATATTCCATGGTGTTTTTAAGATTGGTGAGGTATTCTCCATTCTCACAGCTAATATAAAGTCAAAGGCATACGTCTCCTGCTCAACCATACACCTAGCAGCAGAGAGTATTCACAGTGAGCTGCTGAAAAACCATTTATGCTTATTGAAAGTACAAATGTCTGCACTCAAATGTAATTGGTGATGTAACCTAGTTCTAATGCAGATCATGACATCTGGTGAACTAATAAGCCCATAGCATGCACAAATGATTGTTTAAAGTACTTATGTAAAGACTGCCCTCTGCTGTTTGCATCTGCAAGTTACTTTTATTAGTGTCATCCAGAAGAAATTAAGAAATGTTATGGATACTAAGGAGTAACTATCACACTAAGAGCCAGATGATATTGGAGCTATTCATTTTATTTATACTTTAAGTCTTTCTTACAGTAAAATGTAAACATATATGTCAGGAACAGAGTCACTCAAAATATATACAAAGTTTGCAGTTAGGACACAACTAATAAAATGCATTTTGGTATAATTATGTGGGAGCTAAATAGACCACTGTTCACTCCAACGCCATCATGTCTGATCACCAGATCTCCTTACACCAGAGAGTTGCAGTACTGGGATTACTTTCAAACTTCATAAAGACATACTTTTCACAAGTTACTGAAGGAACTCCTAGTGGAGCTTTAAATCTCTGAGCACAACTCTCAACCCTCTCAGTAAAAGAAACAGCATTTGAATGATGTGCTAGGTATTGCCATAATTAGCTTGTCTAGACAGTTCGGAAAGAAGGCACTTAAACCTTTTCTCTCCCCAGAAAATATATAGTACTGTTCTTGTCTTCCTATGGAACACATAAAAAATGTGGGAGAAAAGCAGTTACAGATAAAATACAGTTAGTCCTATTAGAGCCTCCTACCACTAAAAGCAGTCTTCTGTACTACCATATATCAAATGACATGCTCAACCAAAGAATTGTGTATTTCATGACACAACTGCTAATATTTTGTGCCTTTAAACAGAGAGACCTGGTCCAAACTACATTAAACAAGGGCGAGAGATGTGCTCATTCTTTCTAGCGGTACTATAACTTAAATTGGAAAAGAAGTACTATTTAAAAATGTTATGCACAAAAGGTGAAAAGATCCAAGCAGATGATCAGGTACCCTAAGCATCAAGACACAGTTGCCATGTACAGCAACATTGTATTAGAGGCTCCTATACTGTATAAATAGTTATGTTATCAGTGTAGCAGCTGATGGTGGCATATCATATTACACATTTTTCTATGTGGGTCCAACAGATGTGGGTAGAATGAGAGAGATACACATCTGAAAAATGATTAAATAGTTCATACATCAAAATCGTGGTTTGCATAATGGACGCATGAGTTGCAGGATGGCATTCTGAGCTTGTGATTAAAAAAAGTCTATAGGTTTTAAGAAAGTACATACACATATGAATATATAGCGGTGTGCAGTGCATTAAGTCAAAGTGGTGAGTCAGAGATTTACAAGAGCTTCATTACCTATGGTGTTTTACTCTAGGGTAGGATGGCCTGTGGCTGCTTGCACACTGCCCAGAAACGCCGACCGACTCCAACCAACGGCAACTGTTGTATCAGTGTGCGCCGTCAGTCTGTGTTAGTCGTTGTTAGTCAGTTGGAGTTTTTAGTTTGACAAGTCCAGTCTGGTCGCGAAGAGTTGTGCAACGTCTACACAGTTTTCCAACAAACCGCAATTATTGCATTCTCCTGACAACTCGCTCTGCACAATGTTAGCAAACACGATTTTCATTTAAGGTGTCTAGGAGGATATATATCTGTTGTGGAAAAAGAAAGCCCAACTCGCCATAAGCAGCAAGACATTTTGTAGCCTAACGTACTGTAATGCGTCGCCTTGTTTACAAATGAGAGGTTATTCCCCATTTTCCATGTCACATTATCCAAGGTCTGAGATGTCCTGTGAATTACAGTTGGTTTTCCAGTCTAAAGACTGCAGCCAAATACTGGCAATTTTAGAATATTGGTGTCAGTTGGGCATAGTCTGGGCAGTGTGCAAGGCTCTAATTGGTACACCAATTCATTTTTGATCTGAACCATACAAACAATGTGTTTTTAATCACACAAATGCTCTTAGCAGTCTCCAGTTCTTTATGCTTTCTGTCAGATATTGGTGAAGGGCCGTTTGTGTATTCTTCACCTTCAGCACGGAACACGATGCAGAAGTTGAAACTCATTTCTAATGCTTTTAAATACAAAAGGAATGAATTACAGTTTGATTCTTTAAGATGTCAATGTCTTTACCTGGTTACGAAATTTACTCCTGGAAATTTATCTTGACCAGGTCAATGATGGGAGAATGGGACTTTAAATAAAGGTTATGAATAATAAATACAAAAAAATGGGAAACCCTTCAGATGAGCAAAAAATTGATTATGGTATCTCAAGGAATACTGATGTGTTTAAAATAACGAACATGCCGCAGAAAAATAAACACATCTAACAGCACATGAGCAAGAATGAAAAAGTGTAAAAATGTACCAGTACGTAACTGTCAATGAAATATCTCCTTGAACTTGAATTGGTCTGTAACTTTGCCAATATGAAACCACTGCACAAGCCTTTGGACTACAGAATCGGACAACAAATGGAAGCTGGGACACTTCCCATACAAACATCTTGGGCCGTTTCCTACATTTCAACATTTTAAGAAAAACCCCATACAAGCATACAGCTTTGTTGTGTTAAATGAGCAGTTTTGCCTGACTAACAACGAGAACACCTTTCCTCTAACGGGATAAACAACAGATTTGAAGGGCACAGTACATGTACTTCAAATGTATACTGTATGTTCGGTGATGTTCATTTGTGAAACTAGAATATATACTGTGTTCTTTTGTAGAAAAAGGGGGGGGGGGGGGGGGAACCATTTCA